>JALHKN010473363.1:0-12349 GCA_039513755.1 Hyalella sp. 3TK10
AAGGCCTCTAGTAGACGAACACGCATTAGGCTCAAAAAATTATAGTGAGAGGGTCTTTAGATGCTAGTGTAAGTGACAAATGCTAGTGTAAGTGACAAATGCAAGTGTAAGTGACAAATGCTAGTGTAAGTGACAAATGCAAGTGTAAGTTACAAATGCAAGTGTAAGTGACAAATGCAAGTGTAAGTGACGAATGCAAGTGTAAGTGACAAATGCAAGTGTAAGTGACAAATGCTAGTGTAAGTGACAATTGCAAGTGTAAGTGACAATTGCAAGTGTAAGTTACAAATGCAAGTGTAAGTGACAAATGCTAGTGTAAGTGACAATTGCAAGTGTAAGTGACAAATGCTAGTGTAAGTTACAAATGCAAGTGTAAGTGACAAATGCTAGTGTAAGTGACAAATGCAAGTGTAAGTTACAAATGCAAGTGTAAGTGACGAATGCAAGTGTAAGTGACAAATGCAAGTGTAAGTGACAATTGCAAGTGTAAGTGACACATGCAAATGTAAGTTACAAATGCAAGTGTAAGTGACAAATGCTAGTGTAAGTGACAATTGCAAGTGTAAGTGACAATTGAAAGTGTAAGTTACAAATGCAAGTGTAAGTGACAAATGCTAGTGTAAGTGACAAATGCAAGTGTAAGTGACAAATGCAAGTGTAAGTGACAAATGCAAGTGTAAGTGACAAATGCTAGTGTAAGTGACAAATGCAAGTGTAAGTGACAAATGCAAGTGTAAGTGACAAATGCTAGTGTAAGTGACAATTGCAAGTGTAAGTGACAATTGAAAGTGTAAGTCACAAATGCAAGTGTAAGTGACAAATGCAAGTGTAAGTGACAAATGCAAGTGTAAGTGACAAATGCAAGTGTAAGTGACAAATGCAAGTGTAAGTGACGAATGCAAGTGTAAGTGACAAATGCAAGTGTAAGTGACAAATGCAAGTGTAAGTGACAATTGCAAGTGTAAGTTACAAATGCAAGTGTAAGTGACAAATGCAAGTGTGAGTGACAAATGCAAGTGTAAGAGACAAATGCAAGTGTAAGTGACAAATGCAAGTGTAAGTGACAATTGCAAGTGTAAGTTACAAATGCAAGTGTAAGTGACAATTGCAAGTGTAAGTGACAATTGCAAGTGTAAGTGACAAATGCAAGTGTAAGTTACAAATGCAAGTGTAAGTGACAATTGCAAGTGTAAGTTACAAATGCAAGTGTAAGTGACAAATGCAAGTGTGAGTGACAAATGCAAGTGTAAGTGACAAATGCAAGTGTAAGTGACAAATGCTAGTGTAAGTGACAATTGCAAGTGTAAGTGACAATTGAAAGTGTAAGTTACAAATGCAAGTGTAAGTGACAAATGCAAGTGTAAGTGACAATTGCAGGTGTAAGTGACAGTTGCAAGTGTAAGTGACAAATGCAAGTGTAAGTGACAAATGCAAGTGTGAGTGACAATTGCAAGTGTAAGTGACAATTGAAAGTGTAAGTTACAAATGCAAGTGTAAGTGACAATTGCAAGTGTAAGTGACAAATGCAAGTGTAAGTGACAATTGCAAGTGTAAGTGACAAATGCAAGTGTAAGTGACAAATGCAAGTGTGAGTGACAAATGCTAGTGTAAGTGACAAATGCAAGTGTAAGTGACAATTGCAAGTGTAAGTGACAAATGCAAGTGTAAGTGACAATTGCAAGTGTAAGTGACAAATGCAAGTGTAAGTGACAAATGCAAGTGTAAGTGACAAATGCAAGTGTAAGTGACAAATGCAAGTATAAGTGACAAATGCATGTGTAAGTGACACATGCAAGTGTAAGTGACACATGCAAGTGTACGAGAAAATTGTTATCATGCTCAAAATATGTTTGCCAATTTGTTTTCCTGCGAATACACCAATAATTCCACAGGGCCTATAGGCAAGTTCCTCCCATAATACAAAATTAACTCAGAAAACGAGAAATATGGCGGGTGCCAGACATATTTACGTAAACAATGTTCCCTTTCTAACTAATCGTTTGTTTTGGAAGCAACATCTAATAAACGAACTACTGCATATCCACGTTGGAACGACTTCGCTGTGTGAATCGACCGGGAGCGTTCGACCGGGAGCTTCATGCAAGCAGAAATGTGTATGCGACTTTTACAAACTAACGTACCTATTTAGTATAAATCCACACAGCTCAAATATTATTGATCAGAGACCAGGAATAGATCTCAGTTGAAGAGGATCTCGATATACAAGCCTGTGAGATTTCTCGTCAACTTTCTGTTGAAGGTTATTTGAAGTGTGGGACGTTTTCGTCCCACCCGAGACGATTAGGGTTAACTTTAGGGTACCTAATGTAAAAGGGAATTGCCAAAAACTGGCATTTCTTGGTGAAAAAATGTATGGCTCTAAATTGTACCGAGTTTTCAATTACACTCCGGGCAATAACATTTTACTTAAAAATGAGGTGTTACATTTCTGAACATGCAGCAGGGATTTTATAAACTTCAAATCTATCGATCTTCATCATTTTATAGTTTTAACTCGTCGTTTGATAGCAAATTAAAATTAGTGTTGAGTTCATTCTGATTTCAGAGTTGACTGAACATCCAATGCATTTGTTTTTAAATTAAAATTAGTTCCTACGTGGATATGCAACAGATGGTTTATTGTACGTTGCTTCCAAAACCAAAGATTAGTTCGAAAGTGAACATTGTTTACGTAAATATATTTGTTAACCGCAACAATTCTCGTTTTCTGTGCCACCGTTGCCTTATGGGAGTAACTTGCCTATAAGCTCTGGAGAATTTTGTGTGTATTCGCAGAAAAACAAATTCCCAATCATATTTTGAGTATGAACAAAATTTTTCGTTGAGTTGGTGGCGTGCTTCTCATTTTAAGAAAATTACATCTGAATTCATGAAATGTGCTCTATTTCCTCTACATATTGGCTTATTCCATCAAATCAATACGGCCAATTCATGTGACTGATGGGAAAAGATCCCCGGCGGCACGTGATCTGGCAACACCGTATGCGAAATATTTTCCGGTGTCTGCATTTGTTCGGCGTTGAGCGTTCACTGCGTTTGCACCAGACATGAGGTCGACGTACGAACTTACGATGTTTCCGTTTACAAAATTCGTGTCATGAATCTTTAACCTGGTATAAATATTTGATCAAACGTCGTAAAAATCTCCTGAGAATAGTTCTGTAGCCTGCTGAACCGTGATAAAGTTCAACAAGCTGCGTCGGTAGCTTTTACTTCGAGTTGGCGGTGGCGAAGTAGATGTTGTACGGAGGAGTGTAGATTTTGATGAGGTACGGAAGAGGGAAGGTAGATGTGGGTGGAAGAGGGAATGTAGATGTGGTATGGAAGAGGGAATGTAGATGTGGTATGGAAGAGGGAATGTAGATGTGGTACGGAAGAAGGAATGTAGATGTGGTACGGAAGAGGGAATGAAGATGTGGCACCGGAAAGGGAATGAAGATGTGGCACCGGAAAGGGAATGTAGATGTGGAATGGAAGAGGAAATTTAGATGTGAAACAAAAATTTAGAATGCAGATGTGATACGGAAGAGGGAATGTAGAATGTTCTCGCGCCGAGATGTCTCTGCTCGATCGTTGACGTCACTCCTCTTCCCTCTCGTTTTTATTTGAAGAGAAAAAACGAGGAAATGCTTGTCACTCACGAGCTATTGCGCTGGTAAGTGAACTTTATTTAAGCCTGCAATGGGATAAATTATTTAGTGGCTATTAACACCTCTAGTTGACCAACACGCATTAGTCTCAAGCAATTATACAGAGAATGTCTTTAAATGTAAGTGACTCCATGCTTCAACTGTGGATAACTTGTCTAAGGTTATTTAAGCCTGATGAGTGACGTTAATCACTGGGATTTGACTCCCAAAATATTAAAACTGGATTTTGGGACGATACTCTTTAGTCGATATACATTCAAACTTTGTGAGTGACGTCATGCACTAGATTTCAGCTCCCAACTAAAGAACGCATGCTTAGCCTGCCTTTGATTCCATAATTTGACGCGAGTATGACGAAGCCAATGAAGGTTTTTGTATATCTTTTTGGATGTGTTGAAAAGGATATCAGGGTCTGAATTCCTCAAACTCCATTTAAATTTAGTGCATCAACTGACCACATCGAATATAAATCTTCCATGATGTCATGAAAGTTCTCATCTTATTTCAATTACTTAAAATGCATTCGAAAAACTTTTTCTGAGAACACCTGATCAATAAATGCGTGAGCATTTGTATCCAGGTAGAACTCGATGTCTCCTGAAGACTGATGTTCCCTTACAGCGACTACTTTTCGATGATTTAGTTAACTCAACCTCAAGCTTAGAGTGTGGGATCACCATTCTTTCAGATCACCTGAAGGTTGAGTTAAAAGAGGCTAATAGCCACGGTTATTACGCGTGACTATTAGGTACAAATTTCTCTTCGTCGACCCACCGAAATTTGAGATTGCGCGTGAGCGCCTCCTTTTTACTGCATCCTTTCATCGGGGTTAAGGTATAAATCATACGTGAAAAATGACGTGGTATGAAAAAGAAAACAATTGTTCTCTGTATTTTTATTTGTAAGGAATAAGCACATTTGTGGAGAAGTGCCCGTTATTTCGATCAAAATGAGCTTGCAGCTCACTTGAATTGATTTCGTTAATTTAGAGGTAACTAATGTAAATGGGGATCGCTAAAAATGGGCATTTCTTAAGCGATTAAATAAATAGAGTTTAATTTCACCGAATACCTAATTTCACTCCAGGCAGTACGATTTTTCATTTGAAATGAGATTTAAAGTTCCTAACGTGCAGCAGGGATTTTAAGATGTTTTACGTCTAACGATGTTCATTATTTTATAGTTTTAACTCATCGTTTGATAGCAAATTAATCTTAGTCTTGAGTAGGTTTGAATTTTCGAGATAACTGAACATCCAATATATTTGCATTTCCATTGAAATAGGTACCCACATGGATATTTAATTGTTGCTTTATTAGATGTTGCTTCCAAAACCGATGTTAGGAATTTAAGATTATTTTCGTAAATATGTTTGTTATCCGCGATCTTTCTCGTTTTCTGAGCTAATTTTTCACTATGGGAGGGACTGGGGATTTTTGGTGTATTAGCATGGGAAGAAATTGGCAAACATTTACAGGACATAATACCAATTATCCCGTTGAGTTGGTGGCGTGCTTCTCATTCAAAGAAAATGCCTGCCGATTTCATGATAGGAGTCTCAATTTTTTTCTCGACTCATTGTCTTATTCTATCATATCAATATGTAACACCGACTCGCCGAGTTAAGCTGACAATTTATATGACTTATAACATCAAGGAGCTGGGCTGCTTTTCTATAAATCAATGCAGGCAGTTATGTCAGAGTTAGCTGTCCTAATTAAAAACTCTGTGCAATTTCTTGTATTTGTTTTACGTAAACACATATCTCAGCAACGACTCCCCCAAAAGATTTATTGTTTAAAAAATTATTTTTAGAATTATAATCGCTTATTTTAATTTACAATGGTTAGATTTCATAGACTCGAAGAGTTCCTGCAATTTCTATATCTGTGACCAGGGACAGAAACAACAAAACCAAGATTTGCGAGTGAGATGAATTACCATGACTTTGTTTCTACATTTTTTTGAGTGATAATGAATTTATTTGCTTAGATATGTAACATCAATAATAATCAATCTACATTTAATAAAACTTGAAATGCAGTACAATGCTCAAATTCATACAATGTGAACATGAAAACAAAAGTGGTTCTGGTACCACCTCAAAGTAGAACAATTACGTTTCCTAATGAAGAGATTAAATGCGAGTTTTCATCGTGAACTGTCAGTTTGGATTCTTACCGTAGACTCTAGTTTACATTTATGCGCGACCTTTTCATCACACTGAAAGCTTTGGTACTTATTTTTTAGAATCTGAATTTTTTTTCAAAATTTAAATCTCTCTGTTTGAAAATTAGTAAGCGTCGTAGCTACTCAAGTTGCAGCCATTAGTGATCAAATATAGACCAGGGGACGTTTTGTAACCACAAAACATTAAATTACCGAGTTAATAACCATCCGTCCGCTTAAAGTGGAATTGAGTACGTACACTCCCAAATGCGTCACTAATTCGAGGTTCCTCTCACTATACGAAGAGGCTAATTCATTATTATGTTCACGACGGTAGGCCCGAGATTGTTCTAGTGATTACTAACTTTTTTTTACTAATTATTGATTACTTTCCATTAATACTGTGTAGATTTTCTGTCTCCTCCATAATTTAACGGAATAGTTTCTTCGGGGTTGAGATGTAAATCCTACCAGTAGAATAACGTCATATAAAACAAAGAAAACGATTGTTCTCGATATCCAATTTTGTTATCACTATGCACATTCGTAATGGAATGCTCGTTATCTCCATTTATGTGCGCATGCAGCCCACTCTAATTGAACTCGTTCATTTAGGGGTAACCAATGTAAATGGGGAGTACTAAAAAACGCTCATATATTAGCGACCAAATAAATAACTACCGAGTATTCAATTCCTCTCCTGGCAGTTCGATTTTTTTCATTTGAAATGAGGTTTGTATTCACGAACGTGCAGCAGGGATTTTACAAGGTTAACATCAATCGATGTTCATTATTTTATAGTTACAGCTCGCGTTTGATAGCAAATTAATCTTAGTGTTGAGTACGTTTCGATATCTGAGTTGACTGTACATCCAATATATTTGCTTCTTAATTAAAATTCGTTCCCATGTGGACATGCAATTAGTGACTGATTGGATGCTGCTTCCTAACCAATGATTAGTTGGGAATTGAAGATTATTTTTGTGAATATGATTGTTATCCGCCATCTTTCTGGTTTTCTGAGCTGACTTGGCATTATGGGAGGAACTTGCCTAAAAGCTCTATGGAATTTTCTGTTGATTCACATGAAAGTAAATTGCCAACATTTACTGAACATAATAACAATTTGCCCGTAGAGTTAGTTGGTAGCGGGCTTTTCATTCATACGGCGTTGAGCGCTCACTGCGTCTGTACCAGACACGAGGTCGACGTACGAACTAACGATGTTTCCGTTTACAAAATTCATGTCATGAATCTTTTACCTGGCATAAATATTTGATTAACGGTCGTAAAAATCTACTGAGCTTTGATTA
Organism: Hyalella sp. 3TK10; assembly: GCA_039513755.1. Taxonomy (NCBI): domain Eukaryota; kingdom Metazoa; phylum Arthropoda; class Malacostraca; order Amphipoda; family Hyalellidae; genus Hyalella; species Hyalella sp. 3TK10. Next base: position 7,154 of record JALHKN010473363.1, read on the forward strand.
AGATCTATTTAATTGTAGTAAAGTTCTGCTGAACTGTGTAGAAGATTTGCTGAACTGTGATTAAGATCTGTTGAATTGTAGTATAGGTCCGCTGAACTGTAATTAAGATGCAATGAACTGGGTTAAAGTTCATCAAGCTGTGCCGGCGGCTTTTACATCGAGTTGGCAGTGACGATGAAGATGTGATACGGAAGATGGAATTTAGTTGTAGATGTGATACGCAAGATGGATTGTAGATGTAGATGTAGTACGGAAGGGGAAATGCAGAGGGAGATGTGGTACGGAAGAGGGAGTCATAACGCTCCCAATTGAACTGTATTTCAGACTTCAATTTAGTTAAATAATTTTCTAATTGGTAATTAAAGCCTTTAGTAGACGAACACGCATTACGCTCTAACAATTATAGTGGGAGGGTCTTAAACAGCCAGTGTAAGTGACAAATGTAAGTGTGATGTAGGTTATTTGTTTGAACCTGATGAGTGGCGTAATTAGCTATACTCCGAGAATGTCAGGACTGCATTGAGGAGACATACTCTTTTTAGTCGATTCACTTCAAACTTAGTGAAGTCAGAAACTTGACTTCAGTTTCCAACTGTACAACGACTGCTTTGCCTGCCTTCGTCTCCACACTTTGACTCGAGTGTGTCGAAGCCTATGGAAGTTTTTGTCTTTCTTTTTGGGGTTGTAGGAAATGATACCAGGGTTTAAATTCCTCACACTCCCTTACAGTTAAGGAAGTCAAGTGACCACAGCTGATTTAAATCTTCGATGGTGTAATAAAAGTTCAAATAATATTTCAATTAATCAACATGCGCGCTAAAATTTACTTCTCTGAAGGCACTCGATTGGCTTGTTGAATGAGTACCTATTGTATCGACTTGGAAATTGATGAAACATGACAACTTCTATCCTCTCTTGATGCTTCTTTTAGGTTACTTGCAACCCAACCTCTAGTAGGTGCCCTTGAAGGTGAGGGTGGGTATTCCACCCCCATCTTCTCCCGGGCTCATACTCGAGGTTGGGTTTAAAAGGGCTAATATCCACGGGTCTACCGTAAGGCGATTATATACGAATCGGTCTTTTTCAATCCGACCGCAATTGCGATTCCGCATCACCTTCACAATTTCCCGGCAGAGTCTCTTCGGGGCTGAGGTATAAATCATACTTTTAGGATAACGTGATTAAAACAAACAAAACAATTGTTCCTGATATTCAACTTTGTGAGGCTTCAGCACATTCGTGAGTAAATGCTCGTGATCTTAATTCATCTGCGCGGTAGCACATTTGAATTGAATCCGATAATTTAAGAGGACTTAATGTAAGTGGGAATTTATAAAAACGGGCCATCCTTCGCGACTATATTTATGGTTTCAAATTTCACCAAGTTTTCAATTCAACTCCTGGTAATTCAGTTTTCATTTTTAAATGAAGGGTACAATTTATTAACGTCCAGCAGGGATTTACAAGTTTTATGTTTATCTATCTTCATTATTGTATTATTTCAACTCATCGTTTGAGAACAAATTAATATTGGTGTCGAGTACACGCGGATTTAATATGTTCGATACATTTATAACAAGATTTTAAGTCGTTCCCACGTGGATATGCAGTAGTTCGTTTATTAGATGTTACTTCCAAAACAAACGATTATTTAGAAAGTGAACATTGTTTACGTAAATATGTCTGGCACCCGCCATATTTCTCGTTTTCTGAGTTAATTTTGAATTATGGGAGGAACTTGCCTATAAGCCCTGTGAAATTATTTGTGTATTCGCAGGAAAACAAATTGGCAAATATATTTTGAGCATGATAACAATTTTCTCGTAGAGCTGGTGGCGTGCTTCTCCTTCGATGATAGAGGCAGCTGATTTCATGAAATGTTTTTGATTTTTCTCCGATTTAATGTCTTATTCCATCATATCAAAACGTAGCACCGAGTTTTGATGACAATTCATGCGACTGATTAACATCAGCGAGCTGAGCTGTCTGAGATAAATCAATGCAGGCAGTTGTGACTCAGACAGTTTACTGCTTGTATCAAAAGCTCTTACCCATTAATATATTTCTAGATTTTGTAGATGTAAAGACGCATTCCAGCAACGATTTCGACATGGGAATTAGTATCGGTAAAAGATTTTAAAGCATTAAAAATGCCTGTGCAATTTGATAACGATTAGATTTCAATGACGCTGAAAGTTCTGCGGAGCATGACGAAGCTCAGAGGGGTTTTTGTATTCCTTTCTGAATGTGTAGGGAAATGATGTCATGGTATAAAATCCTCAAGCTCCATTATATTTTTAGCGAGTCAACGTCTGATTCAAATCTTCGATTGTGAATTATAAGTTTTCATTTCAATTAATAACATCCACGCTACCAATGTACTTTATCTGAAGACAAAAGGCCGAAAATTCAGTTGACAAATGTATATATGTGAATATCGATTACGAGTGACCTCTCTTTTCTTTGATATATATTTGGGCGATAGTCATTTATCGAGTAGGTGCCCCCGATGAGGAGTGGAAGTGAGTACTACCACGCCTCACCTCAGTGGGGCACCTACTCGATGCACCTTACAAATAGGGGCTAATAGCCACGGATTACCGTGTAGCTATTATTACAAATGTATCTTCTTCAATCCACTAGAAATTGAAATTGCTCGTCAGCACCCTAATTTCACGGCATAGATACTTCAGGGCTGAGGTATAAATCATACCTGTACAATAAAGTGATACAAAACGAAGAAAACAATTGTTCTCGATACTCAACTTTGTAAGCCATGTGCACATTTGTAACGAAATTCTCGTTATCTCAGTTTATGAGCTCTTACAGCCCTTTGAATGAACTCGTTAACTTAGGAGTACCTAATGTAAATGAGAATTGCTAGCAACCTGCAGTTCTCAGCGACTGTATAAGTAGATTTAAATGTTCCTGAGTGTTCAATTACATTCCAGGCAGTTCGATATTTTATTCAAATAAGATTTTAATTTCCGAACTTGGCGCAGGGATTTAACAATTTTTACACCGATCGGTGTTTATTATTTTATAGTTCCAACTCGTCATTTATTGGCAAATTAATTTTAGTGTTGAGTGCGTTTGGATTTCTGAGTTGCCTGAACATCCTAAATATTTCCTTCTTAATTGAAACTCTTTCCCACGTGGACGTGCAAGAAGTGACTGATTTGATGTTGCTTCCAAAATCAATGATTAGTTAGGAATTGTAGATTATTTTCGTAAATATGTTTGTTATCCGCCATCTTTCTCGTTTTCTGGGCTAACTTGGCATTATGGGAGGAACTTGCCTAGAAGCTCTGTGTGATTTTCGTTGATTCACATGAAAATAAATTGGGAACATTTACTGAACATAATAACAATTTACCCGGTGAGTTTAGTTGGTAGCGGGCTTCTCATTCAAAGAAAATGACAGCCGATTTCATGAATGGTGTCTTTTTTGTCGACTTATTAATTTATTTCATCACATCAATACGTAACACCGAGTTTTACGTCAATTAATGTGACTGATTAACATAACCGAGCGGAGCTACCTTTTAGACAAGCCAACTAGCAGGTTAACTGGGCGTTGCTCGAAGGTTGTGTGTGCCAAGTAACTGGTTAACCCGGCAGGTTGACTCGGGGTAGCAGGTTAACCCGGCGTTGCTCGGGTGGATGGTATATGGCAATGATGGTATATAGGATACCCAACCTGCCAAATACGCATCGGCAGAGGAGCAGATAAAATATGATGGTATCCATGATACCAAGCTTACAAGGTACTTCATGTTTTTTACGTAAACACTTATTTCAGCAACGACTCCCTCCATGTGATATATTGATGAAAAAATATTTTATTCAATTATAAGGCTTATTTAAATTGACAACGATTAGATTTCAAAGACGCCAAAAGTTGTTGCAATTTTCTATACGTGTGACCAGGGACTGAATACTCGAAAGAGGAAATGAGGATTGTGATCAATTCTCTACTACAACTAAACCAGATTGCGGCATTGCGAGTTAGATGAATTACAATGACTTTGTTTCTACATTCTGATTGAGTGATAATGAATTTATTTGCCTAAATATGTACCTAACATAAGTAATCAATTTACATTTAAATAAAGCTTTTAATGCAGTACAATGCTCAAATTTATACAATGCGAGAGATTTTACACGAATAAAAAACTGGTTCTGGCACCACCTAAAAGTGAAAAAATAACGTTGAATGAAAAGATTAAATGTGAGTTTGTATCGTAAACTGAGTCAGTTTAGACTCTTACCGTTGACTCCAGTTTTCATTTTTGTACCTTCTCATCACACAGGGAGGTTTGGTTATAATTTTGTTAAAATCTGATTTAGTTTGGGTTTTGAACGTTAGTAAGCGTCGTAGCTGCTCAAGCAGCAGCCGCCATGAGTGATCAAATTTGGATCATGGAACGTTTTGTAACAACTATGCTATCAATATACCTCTGAACTATTTGCTGCGCAGCGTCGTACTAAGTAGGTCCTACTCTAACCTACTCGCGTTTCCGGTTAGGGAGCCTACCTTGCTCCTGCTCGGCCATATGTCATGAGTTTTTACTATGAGATACCATTAATATATTACATTCGTATCTTAATAATTAATTATTCTTCATCCAAATGCAGTGAAGATTTCCCGTCACCGTCATAATTATACGGCATAGTTTCTTCGGGGTTGAGGTATAAGTCATACCTGTAGAATAACGTGGAATAAAACAAAGAAAACAATTTCTTACGATATTAAACTTTGTAAGGCTTATGCACACTCTGAACGAAATGCTCTTTATCTCAATTCATTTGCTCTTGCAGCCCACTTAAATTGATCTTGTTAACTTAGGGGTACCTAACGTAAATAAGAATGGCTGAAAGCCGGCATTTTTGTGCGACGTGCAGCAGGGATTTTTTACAAGATTAACATCTATCGATGTTCATTTTTACAGTTTCACCTTGTCGTTTGATAGCAAATTAATCTTAGTGTGGAGTTCGTTTTGATTGCAGAGTTGACTGAACATCCAATATATTTGCTTCTTAATTGAAATTCGATCTCACGTGGACATGCAAAGTGACTGATTTGATGTTGCTTCCATAACCAATGATTAGTTGGGAATTGGAGATTATTTTCGTAAATATGATTGTTATCCGCCGTCTTTCTCGTTTTCTGAGCTAACTTGGCATTATGGGAGG
>JALHKN010476353.1:0-10542 GCA_039513755.1 Hyalella sp. 3TK10
TCTCTCGAGTCCACGCACACACTAATTCTTCTTCTACACAACACTCTGTGATCTCTCTTCCGATATTCTCTAAAACATTCTTACAAATCTAATTTATACATCAGATTTATTCGGGTAAACTTAATCTCACCTATAATAACATAGCACAATTATATACAAGACCTCTACAACTGGTTGAACTTGAAACACTAACTTGACATGGCAAATTTGTCGGCCGACTTCACGGAATTATGATCGTGGCAAAGTCAGGGACCTCGAGTCAGGATTTGATGTGGTGGAGCGCAAGATTGCTTCGCAAATATTGTGCCCTAGAAATGTGGGCAAATATTCATGGAAGTCGCTTGGCTTACCAGGAATTAAGTTGTTTTTATCTTGGGAGAAGCAGTACGGAATTATGAGCCTCCGTATCTCGAATTCTTCACTTAAGTGAAAAAAATGAGTCAATTAGTCAACATTTTCAGGTTAATTGAAAGTCGTGGTATTATTGGGGTGAGCGGTCATGTCGTGTTGGGTAATTAAATAACGTTGTATAAATGGAGTAATCAGTTAACTTATATAAGTTAATTAAACATCGAGGAGTAAATAAGGTAAGCAGTCAAGTTGTATAGTTTAGTTACACGTCGTGGTATAAACACGGCAAATTTCACGTTTTAAAGTTAAATCAAAAGCTATGCACGAATGAGGTTACAAATCAAAGCCTAAATGTGGATTGAAAGTTGGGCATATACCTGTGAGGTTGAGAAGTTAATTTAATCAACGTTTGATAGTAATAGCAATTCTTACTCCGCAGTAAAATGTGAAATTACAAATCATGGCATCAAAAGGGATGGAAGTCAAAGAATAAAGTGGACCACAAGTCATTATAATTTTATTGCACACATTGCTTTAAATTCAGCGAATTCTTATTAAAAAGCTTACAGCCGTTCCCAAGACGCTAATGTTGAACTTTGTAGAAGGTTTAGAGCCCATCTCTGGCTTTAACCTTTTTTAAACTAGAATTAGTTGTTACGATCGTACCATGTTAACATGTTACCATCGTAAGGTTAATGCAGTGATAAATATAAGAATTTGAGTCATAATCGGCCTATAGGAGGTCACTGAATGGCGTAGGGTTACTCTAATCCACTGACAATATTTGAGAGTGAGAATCAGGCTTGAGGATAATCACGGTCTCACACGGCTCTTGAATACAGTCTCTCTTACCCAATTGAAAATTATAATCGTTCAAACGTTAGTCAAACATACGGAACTACACGGCCACCAATAATCCATTTATGATTTGCAATAGAGGTAAAAGGAGCTCCATCGTTGTTGTATGAGCTAAAGAGCCTTGCTGAACCAGGAGATGGATTCCAAAAAGTTTTTACGATGTCGCAAATCCGCAAGACAGTCACCATTAATTTATGTTAATAATCTTATCCATCAAACGTGGAAACAAATCTAAGATTTAAATCAACTCCTGATCATTTAATTTGAATTTATTTGATTGATTCGTCTAATACTGAGCCAGTAATTATTGTAAGTATAGCAAGTCCACTACGAATCAATTAAAATTAAAAAGAAACGAACATAATTATTATTACAATTATTATTCCCGTCAAAAAAATCTCTGGTCAAGGCGAAGAATAATTCATCTGCAGTGGTAGTAAATGCTTACATTTTTGATAAATTAAATAAAATGATTCGAGCTTCACACAACAGAATAAACCTTGAATGATTGAGCCATTCCCCATTTTATGTATGAATAACATCATGAGTATAAAGATAAATTACTCAGCATGGACAGAAAATTAATAAGACAGTGAAAGACGCTTCGAGATCCTCATTATCACTAACCACTTATAACTATGTAAGCATAATTACTGCCCGATTTTTGTATAGTTCAGGTATGAACAACTTTATGATTTGGATAACATTTGGGAGATAAAGAAGCAAGACGCTTTAAGCTTAGCTCATTACACCAACCTTTTACCGCCCGATTCATTTTACAGCTCAGGTAACAACAACATTGCGATCAAGAAGACGAATAAATTCGTATGGGCAGCAACGAGTCACAATTTTTGAGACAGAGAAAAAAGCTTTAAGATTCACTCATTCGCGACACTCATTCGCGGAATGGGTGTCGCGATCCGGATATTGATGGATCTGATCCACTGAAATCTGTATTGATTTCCGGATCCAGAATGGAGATTTGTGAACCCTCACACATGGACGGGACTCTCAGATCTTCATTTCGGAATCGAGGATCGAGATATTGCGCCCAGATCATTGGATATCCGATATTTATTTCTAGGATCAATGGATATTGTGCGACGTGCTTGCTGAGCTTCCTCGGAATTACCGAACAAATGACGATGATCCAGGGCATTAAAATTCATAATTTGATTGTTGTTCACATGCGGATTCAAACCTATAGGCTAAGTTAAGAATGTTTTAAGGTATAAATTTTAGCTGTAAATGATCCCAGATCTTATAATTTAGCTCTGTATTTTGTTAACAAGATGGATCAATTTATTGATCAAGTAGAGAAAGTTATGGTAATCCGTTTTATACGTAAATGATCCCGGTCTTAAAAATTCAAAATGTTCATTTTTGAGATTCAATCGAGATTCAAAATTATTCAAAAAAATTCCAAGTAACGAATACAATCTTTCAGAGATCTCATCCATTTGAATGTGAAGAAATCTATCAAAACCTCATTTGCGAATTAGTGACTCTAATTTTAAAATATTCAATGCAAAGTTACCTAAACGATTTTTGTTATCCTAGCCTTTCGGTGTTGAATAATTTAAAACACTCTTAGTTTAACCTAACACTTAAATTACTTAACAATCCATACTGCCGTGATAAAACGGAAAACTAATTTATTAAAGTTAAACGCCCAGTAAATATGTTACGAGGCCATTTTTAGGCCGAGTGATCTTGAAAGATTTTTTATCCCACACAAGCCGTTAAATAGAAAAACCGTTTTCCGATTCCAACAAATTTTTTGTCCGCCTCTAGCGCTTAGAGCCACAGTGGATAAAAGGACAAAAAATTTGACGTAAATTTCGGCCTTGCCTTTGATGCAGCTTCAAGCTGGAGACTTCTGAGCTTCAAAAGTGCCATCAACTGACCATAAATATTGATGATGTTACCTGTTTGATGGAGTCTTGCAGTGCTTCTTACGAAGCTTGGCTCCCTGCATAGATACGGAGCAAAGAATCTTTAAACTAAATGGAACTATCAGTTGAGGGATGGAAGTTTTTGAGGTGCAATCTGAAAAAAATGCAAGTCCATAATTATTTTGGACTTACATTTCGATGAATAAGTATAAAATCGACTTTGAGAATGTCGCTTCTGATAAAATGGAATGATCAATTTGGCGAAGAAATTATTAGAAAGTAGTTTATCCTGGAAAAGAGTATGAAATATATGATTAAAACCATTAAAAATTTTAGGCAGTGACTATTTGAACGAATAAAATTATGAATTTAGTAAGAAAATTAAGTACACAGAATAAAAACATTTAACAAACATTGCAAGCACTCAAGGAAAGGAGTAAGTCAGGATGACTCATTAGAATGACACTAGCGTTTCTCCAAAAACAATGTTCTTTAGCGAGTTTTCCCGACTCACTTCTGTTCCTAGGGCTCACCCCAGCTCTTGAATTATTCAACAAGTGGGTCAAGTGAGTCCCTTTGAATTGAGTCATGAAACAGAAGTGAGTCAGGAAGACTCACTAAAGTGCTTTGGTTTTCATAGAGCGCTGGTCTCATGCAAGTGATTTATCATGACTCACCCTATTTATGAGTGTGACTGAAAACTTCAACTTGTTTAATGGTGATTATAAATGAAACAAGGTAGAGTCTCTCATGATCAAATATAAAGTGAACCCTAGAAGCAATGTAATGATTAATGTGGAAAATAGGCACGGCAAACAACGAAAAATAGAATATTTAGAAGTTTAAGCAGCCCATGGAATGTTTGAAAGGATTGGGGTGGCATAATCCCTTAAGTAAAATAGAATCTTCGTTGGAGAGGCATGAAATGCTATACAAGTATGAGCTGGCATAATCCCTTGGGTACAATCAAATCTTCGTTGGAGCGCAATGAAACGTTAGAGAGGAATTAGCTGACATAATCCTTAAAGTAAAATAGAGTGACAGTGGGAGCGGAATGAAAGGTTGGAGAGGAATGAGCTGGCATAGTCCCCTGAGTAAAAATTTAGTGATAGTGGGAGCGGAATGAAAATATGAATGGTTAGAGAGAAATGGGCTGGCTTAATCCCTTAAGTACAATAGAATGATCTATTACGCATGACGATGACGGTCCAGAGTGACATTAATTATTGATGAATTAATATCGAACCGTGAAAATTACTTAAATTTAAAGTTTGATACACTGGCGCATGGTCATAATGATTGATATATTATATTCGACACTTAACTCTTTTCATTATGAACTTAGCACTTTTGCCGGTCGGTTGTCTTCAGCGAATTTGTGTTTTTTCTCTTTACCTCATCCACAGGACCTTATCTCACCCTTCTTCTAAATAAGAAAACAGTCGCTAAAGAACCCCCTGCTGCCTATAAGGTTAACTGAAATATTAAATCCAAGATTCGAACTTATAACACCAATAACATTTGATTTATTTATGCGATACATTTGCGAACAGAAAGGGAATAAACTGTTCTTGTTTATTTTGATTCAATCCATCAATAAATTATTTTAATCATTATTTTTATACACGTACAGTCTTGGAATCGATTAAAATGCTATAGAGATTTATTTACAGTATTAGAAGTAAAATGACAAATTTATGAATATTTCCCGGTATAATTCAGAGATCAATTTGATTTAATTTGATCAGCAATGATATATTTTAAATTTTCTTTAATCTCAATTTCTAATGAATTGAGATTTATTAAATTCAAATTTACTCATAATTAAAGATAGACAACACGTAAAATTATGAATATCCCTTGTAAGTAACAGTCAATGTCTTTTCCACATAGTCAACAACAAATTTGTGTCAGATAAAATCCGGTGGTTTATTACGCTCAATTATTGTTACCAGGCTAATAATCAAGAACTAGAAAAAGGAATAGATTATTAAACTTGTAGAGATGGAGGCAGGAATGACTCACTTGGAATGAATTAAAATACGTAAGCCCAGCAACGTTCATCAGCAAAAAGGGAATAACACAGAAATAAGCAAATTCTGCAGAGTGATGCTGAAAATGTTCAACTTTCAATTGCTACGATGAACTAATGTTTTGAAAATGATGTAAGAAAGAGGTTTTTATTTTTTGATCGATATAAAAGAAGCAAAATCGCTCTGTTTCATGGAAAAAAAGAATCTTCAAGATTTTTAAAAATCTAAAAACTTGTATTTAGAATTTCTAAAACGATACAAAAACTGAAAAGGGTTAAACCAAGTTAATTGTGGTAGGGAACAGATGAAAATTATGAATAGGTTTTCATTTTATTCTTAGAATTAGTCGGACGTGACCTCAGACGAAACCAATGAACGTGGGTTACTTTTGCGTGTGCCGTCGATGCGTGAGGTACATTCACGTGTAAATGGAAACAAGTTGAATGTAGTGTAATGTTTTTATGGAGTGTGTAAACATATTTTTCTTCTATGTGTGTGTATATACGTGGATTGTACTTTTGCGATTATTTAGGTTTTAGAATTATTAATACGATTATTATATTAATGTTGATTCTTCATGTTAGTAATTTATTTTTGCTATATTTTTATTTCAGGAGTCTGCGAGTTAGAGTCACAGTCAGAGTCTAAATTCTGACCTGAAAATACTTAGAAAATGTCGTGTTATTCTGAAAATATATTGACCTGGCTGATAAATGCAAGGTTGAAAACGGCTCTGTTTTATTTTGGTTTGAATGCATCCCTAGCAATTGTTTCAATGGTCAATAGTATGCTATTTGTTTTACGATTTCCAGAGTGAATTCAACAAGCGATTTCGTCCCTGATGCTAAAATAATTTTTATCTTCTACGCGCTAGTTTGATTTGAAAACTTTGTTTGTTTTGCGGCCGTCATTTCTCTGTGTAAAGTAGTGACGCACTTTTGATGCAACAACTAAAATAAATCCCTCTTTGCGTTACTCAGGAAAAATGTGCCACATTTTTCCCGAGTAACGCTCTGACCACCTGCGGTGAAAACAGTTCGAGGTTCTGGAAAAAATATAAAACTGTTGAGAAGGCGTGTAAACATAATGGTTTAATTTAATTTTTACTACGCAGAAGACGTTACATTTCTTTTATGAAATGTGAGCCCGAATCATAAATCTGACAACGAGCCCTGACAAAAATTTGACTTTATAAGAGGAGAATGAGACAAGTCTAGAATGACGTTAAAATGACAGCTCTCCAGGAGTCTCCGGTTAATGAGACAGCTGAAATCTTTTATTATCGTACGTCCAAGGCAAGGAGTCAAGATTCTTAACAGACAATATTAGGAAGATACGCACATGACTTCGAGGCATTCATTTAATGCTACGATGGGAATGCTTCCACGACTGATCCAGAACACGATGTCGAGTTTCTTAACAGAATTTCATAACGAGGACACGCGCTTCCATTTTGGATTCCACGTTAATGCCAGAAAAAATCAGACAATTTTTTCAGAATGTAAATTTTGTATTTAAAAAGTAAACGGCATAGTTTCTTTGCAAACTAAAATAACGAACCTGTTTACTTCATTTATAGATATTCACCTATTATCATACGCAATGAGAAAATTGTTAACAATTTAAATTGTACCATTACAACGAAGAACGTAAAGTTCACTTACATAATCATATTACCAAAACGGGAACGTTAACTTAAAATGTCCATCAGCTGTCCGGTTGAGGTGGTTGTTAAGACTTTTGATGTTTGTGCATGCATTGCTAGAGCAAGTTTTTTTCAGAAAATATTGTCGAGGTAACATGATATGGTATCCACAATATCTCACCCTCCCATACACAGTTGGAATTTAGCTATTTATCAAATGAAAAAAAGGAAACTTTAGGATTAAAATAATGCAGTTCAGTTACTGTTGCAAATTACATACCCTGTTCCAGCCCAAGCTCATTCTTCAGTCGCGTTTCCAGTCTAACTCTTTACTCTAATTGCCGCATCCAGCCTAAGACAAAAATTCGGTTTTTCTCAGTCAATGGTCTGTATCTAATGTAATTTTGCAATCATAGGCATTTTTACAGCTGATTTTATAGTTAAAGCTCATTTGTGAAGTTACGGATGCAAGTCAAACTCAGTTGCAGTTGCTCTAATTCAACTAATTTTACCAGTTTAATCCTTGTATTATGAGATGATTTCGCACACCGAGAATACAAATAATATAAAATAAAAATTAATTCCATGAACACGTAACACAAACACAGTTTAACGCACAAAATTCACTGCTAGGTATCACACGAGGGAAATTTCTATAGCTTTACTAGAAACTCAATCTGGCGATGCTGGATGCACAACGATGACATCCTGCTACGAGACCCTCAACCGGAGGTACCAATCGGGACAGGAGCACCAAAACCTCATATCTTAAATTCAGATCTTCTTCTTCATAATTAACTCCGGAGAATATCGAACTTTACATGATAATGAAGGATCGTGCAGAGTCCTACATGTTTATTTATATCCGATTAAATCGCTTTGAGCAAGCAGCCATTTCTACTACATCGATTAAATCTGTATATTGAGTTTCGTGCATCAGCACAAACCTAATATTCAGTTTTTTACCAAAATATGTGTCACTCTCACTTCTTATGATGATACATCAGACAGTATGTTCACTATAATTTTGTTTGTCACATAACCATTGTCTGACTTCTACCCGCGGACATTTAGCTAGCTAAGATCGAGTCATTGTTCTCAGTCTTGCTAGGGACAATTTTTAATGTCGTCCCGCATCCATTCAGAGGCTTCACCTGAATGGCATTGGTGGAGCAAAAAAAGATTTAAAAATGATCCAGAATGGCCTCTTGTCTAGGCCATCGTTACAGCTAATGAGCTCTGCGCACAAGGTTTGGCTATTGTGTCTGAAATTCAAAGCGAAATTTTGTCAATCTTCTCGGAATTTCACTGACGTTGCTGAAAAGCCGAACATGAAATCACGAGGTTGTAAAAAAGGTGGGGGAGAGGAAAAAGGCTGAGAAGTTTTGAATAGTTTCATGTGGCTTTTAAAAATGTAAAATATCTCATGAGACAATATTTTATAATTTTAAAGACNAGTAAAAGATCTCATGAGACAATATTTTTTAATTTTAAAGACGCTACTGTTAAGAACTACTAAGACCCTGGATGTTTAAAATTGCAAAATGATTGAAATATTTCTCATTTATAAATTAGTTTATTTAACAAATTTCAGATCCTAAAAATTCAAGATATGCGATTATAATCTATAATCACTACTTTCATATTCACTAGCTGTCACATTTTGCTTACATCTTTGGTCATTTTTTGTTTATCTACCGAAGCTGATATCTTAATTCAGTTTAGTGTTAGAAATCAAATGTAGCTTAGGTGCGAAATATTTCGGTAGGTTAATTAGTGGTGCAGGAATATCAAATATTTTACTAATATCCACTGAAGTAAACTGATGGTAATAATCCTATCATGAAACACTTAGAACCGAATTGTTTGAATATTGAAATGCAATACTAAATTATGCAATATTTATGCGCAGAAACTTGTGTGCTGGAGACCGCCAATAAAGCTCTTTGAATACTNATGGTAATAATCCTATCATGAAACACTTAGAACCGAATTGTTTGAATATTGAAATGCAATGCTAAATTATGCAATATTTATGCGCAGAAACTTGTGTGCTGGAGACCGCCAATAAAGCTCTTTGAATACTAGCGTCTGAAATTTCGCCAGTGCCTTGGGCTTAAGATAATCTAATAGAGGTATCTTAATTTAATACAGGTAATCATAATTAAAGAAATGACATCGTCACTGACGAAATTAGGCGAGGATGACAAACAAATAATTAATAAATGAACGTCATCATAAAAGGAATAAATTAACCATAATCACAGAAAAAACATAATTGAAAAATCGTCACACCGAAGAAGAAAAATTCTAAAACTCGCTGAACAGTCAACATAATCATTGAATTGTAATGTTATGATTGAAAAGCAATGAGAATAATAACCAACGATGAAAACTAATAAGAATATGTTGATTATATGATTGGTGAGAAGGTCTCATAATCACCAAGAAAGCCAAAAGATCGAACAAGTGATCGAAAAATTACTCTCAATTCACAAAAAGTTTTGATCACCACGACGAGCTTCTGGCCAATACTCTGGTGGGAATGGTCGAAATTGCGAGATTTATTCCATTAGCTTCATATCCGCTCGAAAATTGGTTCTGGCGCTGTGGTCCGGGTACCGCATGCACTGCGCATTTCAGCATGCTCCAACATTTTCAAACTTTTTAAACCACTAAGTTCAACGGTAACAAAAATGGGCTAGAAAAAATGACTGAAATTTTTGTGAAGTTGTTTTGCTGAAGCTTCAAAATTTGCATTCAAAATTATCTTTTGATTTCTAGAGCTTGGACATTTTCAAAATGCGTGGGGAAATACATGAAAAATTTAAGAAGATGGTTTGCCGAAAGCTTCAAAAATATTTATATCAAGTTATCAAATAATTTTTCGAAGTTTCACAATTTTTAAACGTTTCTTGAAACAATACAGTTTTAAGCTTAGTGAAACAGAGTCACGTGGGAAATAAAAGTAAAGGGAATGACGACGCATCACTTCAACTCCAATTAGAAATTGATCAAAAATTATCTTAAAAATGTAAAAAATCTTCATAATTTTTTGACAACAACATATTGTATGAAGGCATTATGTCGTTGGTGACGTGGTATTGAATCTCCTTGTTTGTGAATGATATTCTAATATTTAATGAGAATTATAGTGATGTTATAATATGATCAACTATTGCGTACAATTACTCACGGGTGAGGCAACCTTCAGTAATAATGTGAATCACAAACTTTTGTGAAATGAAACCAATACTTTGGGCAAGCCTGCAGTAGCATTTATGCACAGAAAATCTTTTAAAGGAGTAGCAGCAAATTTTTCTTAACTGCAAGCATTGCAACATATCACACTTACTTTTGATAGACGAACCTTCACATCCACGTCAAATTGTTTCAGTACATCAAAGCCCCTTGAATCGCAAGCACTGTATCATTTCCACTTTATTTTACGTTATAATTTTCCAAATCAATTCATGATTTTTAAATTATCAAAGTCATCTTTATTGCAGCCTTAACAGTATTCCCGCCCCCCACATTTGTAGGTACCAATACGCAGATATACGTATTGGTACCTGCAAAGATATATACCTAGATATATTCCTCCTACCAACTCTTAGTGCAGTCGTTGCAGAATTTATTTAGTAATTCTCAGGCACCAAATAAAAAATAATTTCATGTTAATTCTGTGCATTTAAGCTCTTATATCGCTAGCAATGTATTACCTATTTTTATTTACTTCTAAGGTATTTTCAAGCGCATA
>JALHKN010478433.1:0-11248 GCA_039513755.1 Hyalella sp. 3TK10
CGGTAATTAAAGGAGGCTGTGTGTCTGGGCGCACCTCAATTAGGGAAGGTTTAATTAAGTGTCTCTGAAGCAACTTTGTTAATGATACTTGTTTATTGGTCAAGTAACGAAACCAAGCTCACCGATTTAAAATAATATTTGTTGAAAAAATAAAAGATTCGAGTGAACTGAATTTGATCCTCGTTTCCATCGATAGACTGAATAATTTCCTAAATTTCTCGTCACATTCTCTTCTCAAAAGGAATTTTTGTTGTCCTCTTCTTGAGAATTCCTTTATGTAGAAAAGCAGTTCGAAGTAACTTTTGTGGTAAAGTGCGCTGTTTTTTCTGCCATATATTAAGGCTCTTAATTCCACACCGAACAATTTCAGATGAATATTTCAGAACCAGACCGGACACGATCACAGTTTACACCTGAAAATTATGAGAGTAAATAAAGTTGTTACAATTACATAAATCAAATTTTGTTTGATATCTTCAGTGGCAGTGACTGCAAGCTGAGCTCATGTATTTACGATAGTCAACATTAATTTGATTAATGACTTATAAGGTTGATAGAATTAGATCAACATTTGTGCATTTCATTACACCAGTGAAATTAGAACACAAAATTCTTCCAAGTATTTCTCGGTGTCTGAACTCTGTAACACGTGCAGTAAACGAAATACAACCTGACATGATAACAACCTATTCGTCTTCCATTGAGTGAAGAGGAATGATGCAGCTTAAATAAAAACTGGTCGTAAAAAGTGGCAGGCGAGGATGTGTTTGTCTGGGATTGATCAGCAGATTAATGTTGGCAACTCAAACACTCAATAAGACGTGTGAGGCATATTAGTTTTGCTCTTTGATTCATGAGTTCCGTAAAGGCACAAAAAATAGTCTGTTGAAGTGAGCGTTTATATAGGAGGACCATTTGCATTTTATACAAAATATATTCTATCTGATTTAATATTTAGCATGTAATAAGTAAAGTTTTCTACTAAGATCGGTTTAAATAAAAGAACACGTATTGAAATTGTGTTCAGTGCCGTTTTGAAAAATCACGTTTTAATTTTGTGTATAATTTACACGCAATTTTACCAATTTCCACAATTGAAATCATGTAAGTAACTAATGATGAACATGGTAATAATAAAGTAATTTAATTTTAAGACCATCACTGAACTCTGCGTTTGATTTAAACCGGAGTAATGTTCCTTGGAAAAGAAAAGAACTCAAATCTCTTTAAATGAGTGTCGACTCCAGCTTCAGCTACAACTACGTACAGCGTTGAGTGGTACTCTAACGTATTTTATTATTACGTATAAAATTTTACGTTTATCGGAAAACTTGATGGAGGTTTTTACTTTTCAAGAAAATGTGAGCTTTCTGAATAAATCTGAGCCTTTTCAATGTAACATTTTCACACAAAAGGTGAGTGGGAATCAAATCAATTCAGGTTTAAACAATTTTCGATCAGTCTCCCATTCTTGTGAACACAATATTGTTGTAAAAGTATGATGAACGAATAACTTAATTGAATAACTTAATTAGTGCATGTCTTCGCTCACCATACAAATGTAGTTTGAAAATCGAACCGTTGCGATTCCACCGTGTATTTTCTACACAAACGGTATCTGATACATTACCTTATAATTTAAATAACTTTTACAAACCATGTATTTTTGACGTGTGTTTATCCAAGCGACTGAGGCGTCGCAGAGTTGCATCGCAGTTTTACGAGTAAAAAATAATTCCAGGCGCTCACCGGTAAAGAATTCTTGGTTAAATGAGCATCCGAGGACGGAGTTACCGCGGTGAGAAACTCTCAGCCTCATTGTATTGGGCAGTCGAAGGCCAGTAATTAGCATCAAGTTATTTACCTAGCTTATAATTTTGGTATCTCTTGCCGTAATCGAAAGACTCCCAATATAGTTGGTAAGGTACGTCATTATAAAGGAGTTTGAGACAATCTTTATCAGAGGACTTTCAAAGCCTTCTCGGGACATTTATCATCCCAATGGTAATCGCCATTTAATTATACATTACTCAACATAAATAGATTGGTTGTGAAGTCCAGAAGTCTTCCAGTTAACCTATTAATAATTGTTCACTGGCATATGAGCCGCCCATGAGCCGGACTTCTGATTAATGGCATTGGGATGCGCGCTCGCGCTCTCCAGGCACGGCGACCCGCCGCTCCGGTGCGCCCAGGCGTTTCTTCGGAAAAATTACTTTTAGAAACACGCGTCGTCCGAGTGCTTATTATGAATGATAAATTCTCATACACACTCACGAGTATTGCCTACGGATGCGGTGGGATATTAGCTTGCCTCAGGGTCAAATACCCAAACGAACGTGGAGGTAACTCTGTTGCACCTTTTATATACATCGATCGTTCTCTGGATCATCTGGAGAATGTCCTGGCGGTCAAAAACAAAGTCGATAAAATCCTGCACTTGTCCGATGGTGCCACGATTTGCTCCACGAACTAATGAGGCATGGGAACTCCCCTATCATCAACCTGAATTTTTTTCAAGACGTGCCCGCAAATCCCCAAATCCATTACGCAGAATTCCATGACAAAATTTTAGATGGCCCGTCCGTGGCCTTTCATCGTCCATTAGACGGCCACCGATACTGCACTCATGATTTTCAAGTGTTAAAAGCCCCAAATCTCTTGATGCTGCTATGACCACCAAACATTATTGTTGAAACTGCCCCCAAAAAGAGTAGCGAACTTATAAGAAGCATAATTCGGAGAATGTTATCATAAGGGCTCAAACATTCGATTAAATTTGTGAATTAAAAAAATATTTATTATTTTGTTCAGCTGACCGGGTATTTATATTAAGGTACGGATATATTTTTCGTCGAATAAATAAATCTAGAATGCTGATATGTTGGTACTAATAAAAATATGATTATTTTGCCTTTCTATAAATATCAAAGGGGAAAAATGGAAACTTAAATTGAACGCCGATAAATTTACTCATCGGCACCCGTTAAAGAATTAACAGTGCAACGAAGGATGATTGAAAGGAGCTTAAGTCACTCGGTGTAATTTTTTCGTGAAGTCCTGAGCAAACAAAGATGGCGCCTGAGCTGCGTCCTCGAGGGAAATCTGAGTTTGCTGAGGACCCCGAGCAGCGAGTGAGGGGAACTCACGAGCCGAGGGCTGGCCTTTGCAATAAAATGGCTGAGCATTAAAATTCTGCAGCTCACTCGATTTACCGAGTGTCACATGCGGACATTTCTGGGAGTTGCGTACTGGTGATTGCATGTTCGATGTTCAATACGAAGGCTGTAAAAGTTCTGAGGGCTTCGAACTGGTGAATGTATGTCCAACGTTCAATTGAAGGCGGAAATTTGTGAAGGCTGCAAACAGAGGTCGAAGGCTGCTTGAATGGAATTTGTGAAGGCTGCTTACGTTCAATAGAGGTCGAAATTTCTTGGGGTTGCGATTTCGTGAATGTGTTTAACATTAAATTTTACATTTTTCTGTAATTATTAATATGGTTTCAGGATTTATCGTGACTTACAAGGACGCGGGCGGGATTTCCTCATGGGTTGCGTCCTCGTGAGCATCAGTCTCACGATACATTATTCCAGTCCCTTAAAAATTCACATACCTTTAACCATTTATCCTAATTGGTTCTCATAATTTAGGCAAAATGACGAGTCTAATTTGAGAAAATGGATAAAATCTTTAGAACTTGTGCATGCCTTGGCGATGGTCTTGCACAAAACAGGTTGGGATGATCAATGCTACGCTAACGAACTGGCTCGGCTCGAGCAAGTTGGATCGATCGATATGCTCCTGTAATCGTCGTGCGCTGCACGGTAATCACACAGTACGTTTCGAGACAGCCTTAACTGTGTTTGTTTAACTGCTTAGCCGCGCACTTAACATTGGGATCTCATTAAGATACAGATTTTATTAAGGCGCGACGTCTTCTTTGAATTACAGGAGTGATCGTACTTGAGATAGAGCTCCTGCATGGCTCATTTAATTGTGCGTCGCAACAGCCGGCGATATGGCTTTCCTGTTTAAATTTTTGGGCGTCTTATCGGTGGCCAATATATGGACAATTTTGGAGATGATGATCAGTTACAAACTTGTACGCGCATTAGCGTCATAAAATAAGATTTTTGGGCCTTCCATCAAAAATTTTGAGGGTACTTATTATTAGCCGATAATTATCAGTAGAGAAGACAGGCCTCGTTAATCTATCAATGCTCGTCTAAAACAACAAAACAAAGGATTTCACTTGAGAAGAATGGAGAAATTGATATCACTTGTACCATTCTTTGTACATAAAAGGATGAATTTAAATCATTGCTTGCATTTGCAGACTATTGTTTCATATAAAATGTCAATTTTATTTCCTATGCTGGGTACTTATTATTCCATGATTGAATTATTGAAAGCATTTCACAATTAGTTCATTGCACGAGCAGACTGTGAGTCAATTCTCTATTATAATTGTTAAATAAATGTAAAACACTTGCACGTGTGTCGAATAAAAAAGGCGGTATATACGGAGTATATTTTAAAGAAATAATTGTTAAATTATGCAACGATAAATATTTATCTATTCTTTAACTATTCATTTTCCGGATAATGAGAAAGTCTCTTTTATATGAAGGAATCTAAATCACGTATTTACACGATGTACATTGAATCTGAACCGTTGAAAGTAGATAAGCCTAAACATATTTTTGTGGGCGACATCTTAATGATCAGCGAAAAAAATGAAGATGATGTTGCCTAACTGTGTACTTTGACTTTGTGAGTGACAAATGTGACAAAATGTGTGCGATGGGAATGCAAATTACCTATAGAGAAACACGACAGCTCAATGCATCAAGCATTTAAAGAGCACACCACATTGAGGGTAGATTGAAGCCCTGAGCCAGTCGCAAGCTTGGGGAATAATCTGAAATTATTGCTCATTTTGGAACACTGGCGACGCAGTAGAGGCTCAGTTTAGCAGGCAATGGAAGCTATTCCGTGGTAAATTAGGGCTCAATTACTCACGTTTTACATACTTATGGGTTACGAAAGGGAATAAAAGTTCTCTACCGGGCAGATTATAATATCAAATCAGTTTTACAAATATTGTTTTTGACTGCTTGAAACAAATAATTTTATGATAGATTACTTTGGAAGTTGTCAATCGTTGAAAACAATTGAATTTATATTTCCTACTTATCAGACAGACAAATATGGCGATATTGTGGATTGCTTTAGTGGTTTTAGTGTGGTCACTTCAGGCAGTACTGCAGCAGCACAATGCAGAGTTGTTAATTGGGACGATAACAACACTGCAGCAGTACAATGCAATGTTGTTAGGACGAAAACACCACTGCAGAAGCACAATGCATTGTTGTTAGGACGTTATAACATCACTGCAGCAGCACAATGCAGAGCAGTTAATTAGAACCATAACACTACTGCAGCAGCACAATGCAGCTATAGCTGCTCGGGTGATTACACCACTGCAGTAGTGCAATACAGAGTTGATAGGACGATAACACCACTGCAGCGGGTCAACGCAGAGCAGTTAATTAGAACGATGACATTACTGCAGCAGCACAATGCAGCTAGAGCTGTTATAACGATAACACCACTGCAACAGCGCAATGCAGAGTTTTTATAACAATAACACCACTGCAGCATCACAATTCATCGCTTTTATAACGTCACCACAACTGTAACAGCGCAATGCTAAGTTTTTATAACGATGCCACGACTGCAGCATCACAATTCATCGCTTTTATAACGACACCACAACTGTAACAGCGCAATGCTAAGTTTTTATAACGATGCCACGACTGCAATGGTGAGCAGAACGGGTCAAGAAGTAGCATCGATTGCTGCGGAGTTGCAAGTAACGAATCGTTCGGGAGCCAAACAAAAAAAACGCAAACATCGCGCACCTCCACGAACTATTATTATTTCTTTTCAGACGGGAAATGAAGGCTTTACTGTACGAACGGTCAGAATGAAATCACCTGGAGCAGCTTTTATATTTATGACACGACGCTTGGCAAATGAGCGGCGATCATGGAAGCCCAGATGTAAATATTGTCTTTGTATGTACCTATAATAAACCTGGCTACTTATCTATAGAGTAATTCCATTATAGCTCAGGTAAGATTGACGGATATTAAAGAAGAATAACTCCCGACGAGTGGAGGTAATTGTGTTTAGGTTTAGTGTCTCAACAATGTTGCGTCATGCAGTAAGTAAAAGTTTTTAAATATGTTGCTTCTTCTAGGCGATTTTCTCGAATTTAACAAGGGAAAAAATAAACTTTAAAATGATGAAAGTGTTTCTTGATATAGTGGTAGTTTTTAGGTTAATTCTGAAAAGAAAAAAACATAGAATTATTCTGGTTATTTCTTGCATTTGAGGTTCATCAAAAATATTTAATCAAAGACTTACTACCGAAATAAATTCCAATTGTTTTTAAACGTTCTGTCGAACCGAAGAGGGAGAGCGTTTTGTTCCCCGGTGGTTCTAGGTCAATGTGAATTTTAATTCAAGAAAATAATAAAAAATTGTTCCCTACAACTTCCTAGCTCTGTTCGTTAGCCAAATCTTGATTAAGTCCTAACTTAACCGCGAAACTCGTGAGTGAAGCAAGAACTTCAGGCACACGGCCAGCAGAGGCACGATCAACACGCACATTTCCTCCACGTTTCTCTCCAAGGCAAATCTTTTATTCTCATCAACGATACCGAAAATTTTCTACGGTGATGCTCGCTCCCCTTGGTCGTGCTGATATCATTGCATAAAAGCCTCCATTAAAGCTCCGTATTGTAGGTTTAAAATGCCATTGCCTGCCTATGGCTCCATTGTAGGAATTCTTTATGCCAAGCAAGATGGTGAAGTCAGATCGAGATAATTGAGACTTCAGGCATCTTCTGCAGCCTGTCTTTGTGGCTACAAACTTAGAGAATTGGCCGGTAGTTCCGAGTAAATATTCGAGATTAAAATAAATGGAAAATATACAACAAATGTTGTATAAAATTATTTTAGGGCATAAATCAATGACATAGACAAAATGGGAAACATCAGACATAATATCAGGAAAAAACTATGATATGTAATTTTTTCCCTCTTGCAAAGAATTTATTTTGCATGCCATTTGTCCTGGTCGGTGTGAGGATGATGATATACGGGAATGTCAAGTGAATAATACAACACTCACTTCGGTACTTGATGCGTATTGTAGTTAGAACAATTAATCGAAAAGAACCCAACATCAACAATAATATTTTGCAATTCTAACATCAAATCACATGCCACAAAATACGCAATTCTTTACACAACCGGAAATATTTCTCAATAATACAAATATTTACATCGGATAAATCAGCTCCAAAGGTACCTTCTTCTCATCAACTATCAATTAAAAAATTGTACTCTCATTTGATTGTAAGTTTAAATTGAGTGCTCGGTTTTCAAAGTGAAAGTCACTGAGTTGTTTGCCTCAGCTTGTGGTGAAGTCACTCAGTGGCTTGGTAGCTTCAATTAATTTTAGGATGCAATCTTCAAAATATAAGACACTGTTTATCGTTGGCCTCATTTTGCATTTCGAGCAGTCATTGAGTGGCTTGGTAGCTTGGTAAATGTGTAGTTCTTTGTGCTCCAACCCTCTTACTTTCTGAGCGCTATTATAAACATTTGTGACCCATGTGTTGCATGTTGAAAATGTTCTTGAACGTCGTGATAAAGCGTTGTCAGGGTTCAGATAAACGCGTCCCTAGCAGCGTCGTCATTCATAGATGGAATAATTATCTTACCAGGTTATGCCTGATTCCATGTTATGAAAAGCTTAACCTAAAATTGATAAGTGTTATTTTTAATTAACAAAAAGTATGCTGGTATCATTTACACGCTTGAGATGATTCCTTACACCAACTCCGATGCACAGTCATTTTAAATCGGAATCTTGACGAGGCAGACTCAATCTTAGATTTACTTACCCTCCTAAATTTTTCTAGGACTTGCACTGCATAAAAATTCTTCCTTCCGGCACCACTTCACTTCACTAGCGAGCTCAAGCCTCGTCAGCTTAATTTACGATGCTAGTGCACGAACTAAACAACTCTCTTAGATGACTGCAGGTAAAAAGTGCTCTATAGCTCACTTGAAAGTCGAGGTCAAAATCAATCTTTCTTGTGTGTAGGGCGACACTTTGGCTTTGTGGGGGATAAGCGTTTTCTCGCCTCTCCCACCGAGTTGCGCACTGGGGGGTTGTCTTAGGAACCACCCTGAGTGGATAAACCGGTGAGTGCCCAACCGCAGTCGATCGGTAGCGTATCCCGCATCTTGGCCTTGCGGTCGCCACTTTCCATCATAGACAGTAAAGAAAATTAAATTGAACCCGAGCAATATGACTGAACCTTTGAGTGATTGGATTCTACGAGTAGAAATGGGATGGATTTATAAGAGTGCGTGAAAATTTACGCAGTTCTAATGGGTGCCGGACGTGAGGGATTCATCATAGGGTCATTTTAAAGTCATTATCTCTACAAAGCGAGGGAGGTTACCATGTATGTAGCAACAATAACAGAGCAAAATTAACGTTAAAGATGGAAATCTAGATAAGGCTTTACCTGGAGGTATTTAAGCATTCGAATTAAATCCTAAAATGATAGTTGGAATTGAGTTTTAATCATTTACCTGATTTATTTCCGGAAATTAATTTGTCAAGTAACTAATGCCCACTTCAATGTTTAACCCTGAGTCATTTGATTACGTGTTGAAATAAGTGCCCTATAGAAAGAAGAGTTAATCTTTCAGAAAGAAAGTGCATCAACTGAAATTTACTTTCATGTTTCACATTGTATACAAGTATGATAATTTGCTTGAACATAACAGTTCATAATGAAAAGTTTCAAATGCATATTGAAAATTTCTGAATGTCAGGCACTTAACCTGTTTTTGTTGGTTAAATGCTTGAAAATAAACGTTCCACATACGTACCGAAGCTGGCACCAACTTAGCGAACAATGACACGCAAGTGTCGGTATATCGTGACGTCAATTGGACAATGGTCATGCATTCTGTCCACAGATGTTGCAGTTCAATTGCCGGATGTTGGACAGCGATTAAGAGAGGGTAAGGGCCACAACCAACGATGTATATATTTGATTAGCTTAAATTATTTCCATAGCGATTACTGTTATGAGAGTTTTCCCACACGCCGCTGCGTGCAGTTTAAAGGCAAAGTGTAACCACTTTCTTCAAGCTTTTATCCGTCAAAGAAACTCACAAAGGGATCTTATGTTTGATATTTTATTCAATCAAAATTAATTCAGGGGCAACATTGAATGCTTCGGATTCTATGATCTTCTCTGCGAGGCAAGTTTCTACACGAAGTTCTGATCACGAGGCCCCTAATCAACTCCTGATCCATGGAAGTAGTGAGTCCACCAACTTTGAATTCGGAAATTACGATTAGTGGTGCCTTAAATGCCTGATCTGATGTGCGTATAAGTGCCTTTTTCAAGCTCAAATTCTAAAACTACTATCAAGAAGACCTCAAACTTTTGATCTGAAGTGCAAGCCTTAATTCGAAAGCTCCGATCAAGAGACCTTAAACGCTAGATCAGTGTAAGAAGATGGGCGCCTCTAGCAAGCCTATTCTCGTACATAACGACTCAATAAGCGTCTGCTCATTAATATTCGAGCGAATCCCTCCATCGTCCAGTCTCATCAGAACCAATTCATCATCAATCACAGCTGTTTGTTTACCTTTCCTTCCCACCAGCTCGCCTCAGTTCCTCTGGCCTTCACTGTCATACTCAGCGGACAAGCGTCCCGAATTGTATTTCACAGCGATTTTTGGCTGGAGTCATTCCTGGACCCTTAATTGATGACCTCATGCGATACATACGACGGTAAAATCGCGTACTGCACGAGGCTAAGTATGCATTCAGCTGCTCATAACGACCTTTGAACACGGTCTGGACTGAGTGCAAGTTGAATTTAAATTTACTCATCGACGCCGGAAATACTCGTACTATTTTTAAAATCTTAAAATAATTCGTCATAGACGATCAATAAAAATAATGTTATCGCAATTTTATTCATGTCCCTCACGTGTTTGTTCTACATCGCAGTTGTCATCCCANCAGCTTTCAAGGCTGCCAAATTTTAATGAATCTTCAGGACTTTTGCGATAGTATACATCAGCGTGAGTTACACTTGTGACTCGTTTTTAAAATTTCAAGTAAGAAAAACGCTACAAATAAAACATGTGAACAACATGAATGTCAGTGTAAATATTGGCATGGCTCTGTTTTTATACTTGGGCAATGTTTTTCCACGCAGTTAAATATCGCATTGAAAGTAGCAGCCTCAGTGACGCCAAACTGAGTGCCCGAACTGCGTGATCTTTAAACAGCTGAAGTACTAAGCCGCCCATTGATGACTTGGATATAGCAAGCTGAAACTCCGCTATTTGTTTTTTGGAGAATAATTAACTGAATGAAATAATCTTATAACTGCATGAAAAAACGGAAAATTATGAAAATCTTGCAAGTTTCTTTCTCCAATGTGTGTTAGATTCTAAGCTGAAAAATATTTATTTCAATATTTTACTTAAAATTTCGAACCATAAATGGAGCGTGGTTTTCAAATTTTTCCGTTTCCTCATTCTAGTTTTAGCACATTCCCTCTCTTTGAAGTAGAAGACAATTAGGAGGAATTAGGATGAGGTTAGCCAGGTAGTCTGAGGTGGGTGATCAGTGTGGCCGTGTGCAGTGTTAACAGTTAACGCGCAGCCACCAGCTCTGTGTTGGTTTTGTGCTCGAGCTCGTATATTCCACCGTTAAATCCGTGGCCGTCAGAGCAAACCATGCCTGAGGTAACGGCGACTGTGTGTTGCTAATGAGCTAAAAACTTAGATTCTCTATTGAGAATTATGGGTGGACTATCGGTGGCTAAGGCTATGGTCAGTCTTAAAAACGTTTGAAAACTTATTAAAACGTATTTTTTTCCGTTCTGATGCAATGTAGAAACGCAACGCAAAAATTTGGCTGATTTTTTGTCGAGCAAATGAAATTCCCACAAAATTTTGACACTCTGAATCGATCAAAAACAGTATAGTAAACATTTGGCTTAATTCTAGAAGAGTAAATAACTTTCCACACTTTGTTATTCCTAGTCTGTCGCCAAAAATGTATGGTAATTTAGATTAAAGTTGAATGAATTTGAATCATAGAATTAGAATGAATTTGTGAAATTC
>JALHKN010478570.1:0-10324 GCA_039513755.1 Hyalella sp. 3TK10
AGTTTGACTAATTGTTGACAAAACACGCTAATTTGGACACAGTTCAGGAAAGGTAAAAAAAAATTAAAAAATATTGTTGTCTTCGTTGTGAACACGGGACCCAGCCACTCGCTTGTATGCATTGGCAACACTACTCGAGCTCTGTGAGCTGGGAAGTTTTCTTCGGCCTGAGGGGATAAGAGGTCAGTGTTTGGTGGCATCCTATATACTCTGTTCTATATTCCCGATATCGTTGCTTGTACTGCCATGCTAAATATATATACATAACCGTATGAATGTGTATACATTCAGTTTGGCAGTGCAGTGGCAATGATCTCGGCGATATATGGGCGAGTTTTTTTTCAAATCTTATTTTGTTACTTCGAGAGGCGGCCGTAGATTTTTAGCCTACGTTTCATGCCCGCAGCGCCCATGATTTGGTCGCTGCCTGGCTCGTTACGCCCGCGATACCTACTGAGGCCGCTTGCTGTTCAATGGCAATAGGACGCAATCAAACAAGGACATTTCACCGGCGCAGCGGCGAAGATACACCGGCACCACGTCCCTTCGTCCCGAACTCATCTCCCTTAAATCGCCGGCGCCGTGGCATAGACTTTNGTCATATCTTGAAGCTGCACTTTCAAATCTCGAAATATGTAAACCTCTGAGTTGTGAATAAATTGAGTAAAAAATTAACGATAAAATTGACGATTCGAGCAAATACTCGGAGTGAAATTGTACATCTGTTAAAGCAGGTAAAATTCAGTGTAAATATTTCTGGTTTCTATAAGTAAACAAGCTTTCAGCATTTCTGAGCACAGAATGTTGTGCGGTTAGATAGATGCGCTCAAACTGAAAACTTTTCTGTATTTTTGCCATCATTTTTCTTGCATCCGGAAAAGCATTGCTCTAGTTTCCCATTTCCAGAGTGTGCGGCACTTTTTGGAAATGATACCATGGCGGGTTAAGAAGTAGTTTAAGTCACGACTCGCGTTCAGATGTCAATTCGCTCCTCGACCTCGCTGAACTTACAAAGCTACAGCCGCAATGCGTAAGTCTCAGCTTCCTTCCCTGAATAAAGGGGACCAAGAAATCCTCGCCACGTAATTGTATCTGCATGAGCGTGTGAACTTCCTGCATTTAACGCAGCATCTTTTGGGCGCTACTGATGGATGTTATAGTCTCTGAACTCGACCACGTTATTTATTTGCGAAGTTCTGCTAAATAATCTTGACTCGGGTGAGCACACTGCCGCGTCTTTCGTTTTTTCTTAGTTCCTTATTTTTCAATGTAAATTTATTTCCTTCTTTCATCGTCATATATCATTTTCATGTTAAATAATACCTTAGAAGATCTCTCCAGTTTAAATTAGGAAAGATCTGCCCAGTTGAGTTAGTTTACTATCGTATCATAAATTGGAGTACATCATCATACTGGTTGCACATCCATCAGTTGAGTCGGCTTACTATCGTATCTCAAATTTGAAGCACACAATCATGCTGGTGCTCATCTGTCGGTTAAGTCAGTTTACTATCGAATCCTAAATTGAAGTACATCATCATGCTGGTGCTCATCTACCAGTTCAATAGGCATAATTTGGTATAATAAATTGAAGTCCAAAATCAGGCCGGTGCTCATCCACCAGTTCCGTAGGCATAATTTGGTATAATAAATTGAAGTACAAAATCAGGCTGGTGCTCATCCACCATTTCCGTAGGCATAATTTGGTATAATAAATTGAAGTACAAAATCAGGCTGGTGCTCATCCACCATTTCCGTAGGCATAATTTGGTATAATAAATTGAAGTACAAAATCAGGCCGGTGCTCATCCACCAGTTCCGTAGGCATAATTTGGTATAATAAATTGAAGTACAAAATCAGGCCGGTGCTCATCCACCAGTTCAGTTAATCTAATTTGGTCGCACTAATTGAGGTACAAAATCATGCTGGTGCTCATTCATAGTGTTTGTTTACTATCGTGTCACAAATGTTACGTGCATTTTTCAGTGTAATTCCGTACTATGGATTACTGTGAATAATTCCTTCTACAGGGTAAGAAAAAGTGAAAAATAGCATCACTCATTTATTAGGTTCATGAAATTTAAATATTGGTATTTGATACAACAAAACAAAATTCCACTGGGTTGATATAGTTTCAAATCCCTTTTTAAAAAAAACTGGGTTGTGTGGCATCGATATTTTTTTCGAAATCCACTGATCGCTCAGTCGAATGCAGGAGCCTCATCAGTCCCGTCATCCATAACCGTACCAGGCAATTAGGCCGTTGCATTGGTAAGGCATTCGACTAACCTGATGAGCTATAGCATGGAAGACGATACATTAGCATGGGGATAAGGGTAAATTTCCATGCACTCTTGCTTTCGATAATTTCGCTCTGGAAAAACATATAATTTTTATTTATTCAGTCACGAACTCTGCCTAAAATTCCTTAATATTGGCTGTTTTTGCTTAATCATCAGGAACAAAACTTTATGATATCGTGAAGTTCACTTGAATACAGAACCAAGAATCGATGAAATTATCTTTGTTCTTTTCTCAAATGGTCAATAAAATTTTCGGGGCCTGCTTAAATTTACATCGGTTTTTAGGATTCACTACAGCAGAAAATAGTCATATCTTCATCAAGGATCCCAAATGTGGCTTCCTAAGCGAGACAATGTAACGAGGCATCGCATTCGTTCTCTGAAGGCAGGTGTGATAATATCTGAACGTCAACCAATAGACTGCGAAAAATTCCGTTCGCTTAAATTGGAGGATGGACATCAAGTTGTTCAATAATTCAATGGACTTTAACTGAACCTTAAATCAATCGAAATGCTGCTGTAATCTATTACATTATTTCTATTCAGAAATATTAGAATTCCCGACAGCGCCACAAACGATTTGCTATTTTACTGTCATGTAATAGACAGATTTAAAAGCTGTCGTTCGCACCCAACGAGGTGATGTTTCTGAAATCGAGGTGCTACGTTCACCATTGTTAAAAAAAAGTCAAGTTAGTTTTTATGTGCGGCCGAACAATTTTCCCTCCACGTTTCTGCCGTGGTAAAGCTGATCCACCAAATATACAAATGACTTAAATTGTGATGAATGATAAAGAATAGAATTTTTAAAAAGCATACGAGTTTTTAATCATTTTTATGAGTTCAGACTTAACGTGCAATATAAGATATGATTGAAAAACTGTGAGCTCTGCTTGGGAATGGAGAACGATAGAGCCCGTGTTTGATGCATGACTGGACATGACACTCTTATATCAAGAGGCCATTCAATGAACTCCTATGAAGACAGATGTGCCACCGTTTTATAAGGTTGTACTAAAGACCGTACGTTTACTCATGCACCAAACGCTAATTCATGCATGAAATCCATCAAAGGAAATGTCATACTTTGAGAAAAAAATTTCGTGCGGTCGCCTGATTTCAGCAAAACTTTCAAGACTTATGTTAAATTAAGAAAGGCATAAGGGAAACCTTCGTAAGTTTATAAATTGTAGTTAAACCAAGTTGAAATAAACAATACAAAACACGTTTGTGCCAAAATATTTGTGTATGTCAAGTGTTTTTCCCTGATAAACAACAAATTATGTTTTTGTACTGCTAAGATGGTGGCCATGTTAAGTTGACAATGTTTTCAGTGGAAATTTGTTAAATTTCACCGTTTTAATACTTTGTCTTCAATGGTTGATGACCAGGTTTAGAAAATTAATAAAAATTCTGATCATATAAATTAAAATTTTAATTTTAAATTCATGATCCGTTAAGCCTTATATGATTCATTTTTTATTATAAATTTTTTCATTTGGTCAAGGTAGAAAACAAAGAGTCTACGAAAACTACGACTCTTTTAACGGAATTGCATCCCTTCGAGCTTACACGACTGCATACCAACTAATCTCACTGCCTTATCACGGATGTTCAATTGAAGATATCAACAACGAAAATTGTTTCCTTTAAAGCTGAACGGCTAAAGTTTTTCTACGTTGGCAAGGCCTTTTCATACATTTGGTGGAAGCTATTGTCTTTAAATTATTATTTTTTCAAATTTCAGGCAAGTGGGTCCTCTAAAGGGGAGAGCCATCAGCCGCCTGACCATTTAGCAATGATTTATGAACAATATAATGGCAACATCTGGAAATAAATTTTGCATTTTTTGTACGCATTCATTAATGCAACACTGAATAGACATCATGGATAGTAGAACAACTTTCACTGTGGTACTCATGCCAATTTCAAAGTCAGTGTCACTTCACATATTCAGTTATCATAAAAAAACGGTTTCTTTCAAAATATACATATTAGCGTTCGTTCAAGCCGTAAAAAACTCATTGGCAACTTACTTTCAAATATTTCATTGAAGAAGCATCGCACTTCTTGTATGCGGCTAGGAATTTAGGATCCTTGTCACATTTCTTCTCCAACACCCTCGATTTGAACGCAGCCTCGTCAAACGTGTCGTCACTTTTCAGCTGTTGACAGAATGAGGTATTTAGCGGGGCAAATGAGGGCTGAAAAATACATTATTTAATTTTGTTCATGCCTGAATCGATCATTTTTAAATGACAAATAAGGATGGTGTTGATCACCTTGCTTAAGGGAGAAAGAATAAGAAATAATTATAACTGAAGTTTCATGATTCGGAGAATGAAGCAGCGCGGGGAGAGTTAGGGCAAGGGATTCCATTTGCAGGAGAAGCCTTACAAGTTGACAAGATATCAGGGAAGGAAAGCATGAATTGATAGGAGGGAATTAAAAGATCGTTGAATATAGAATGGGCAATATTAAATAGCTACAATAAAACTCGGAATTTTATTTCATTCTCATCAAAACTTGACGCAATATCATTTTTTCAGTACTGGCATTTATTGCCTAAGTAGTCTTGAGCTGAAAAAATAGGCGAGTTTCGATTTCATATTTTCTCCCAATCGGCTGCCCACTGACTATAACATTAATGGGCTCATCAGTAAAATCGGTAGACGGATTTTAGTTGGGTTGCGATCCGCATGTCTTGTTGCCTTCGTTGTATGCAACCAGTGGGCATGTGATGAACGGAAGTATTCGCTGCTTAGAGGATATTGACTGCATTGCACAATGAAATGACGAACTCACAAGATTGGCGGCACTCAGGAGGCATTTTCGGTACCCATATGTGATATAATCACATTTTTCAGCATTGTAGGACTGAGTGTCCTTCCAGCACACACGAGCTGTAGTAGAAATAGTGCGTGTCAGTTTTTGCTCCGAGTTTTAACGCATTAAACACAATACCAGAGACAAGAATTCAATATTTTAGGGAGTACAATTTTTGAACAAAGAAATAATTAATCATGAAATGAAAAGTCGATAACAATTTATGTGCAAATGGAATAATGGTAAGACACCTCACAAAATTTTATCTTAACTATATACCAAGACTGTCTCAATACGAGAAATCTTCACCAATAGTGTGAAATGTTTAACGAAAATCGTTTCCGTGTCATTTAATGAAATAATTTATATTTCAGTACAATAACAAAAAAAAAATTTTCAGGGTGGAAATGAACATGAGACACTGTAAAATTAGCACAGCTACCCATATTTTCAACAAGGCAATACTTGCATGGTGAGCCCTTTTTGGATAACTTCAGTACACATATTTTTCATGGAGTATATCAAATTATTTATTGAAAGAAGTGCACTTTAATTCCAACATTCCTTGCTGAAACAAATCAAACTTTTCTTCGTCGCTAACTGCATTCCCTGAACGTACCTGCCTGGAAAGTACCCCTTAAAGATTCTCGATTGAGTTCAAATCTGGGATTTAACTCACATCAAAATATGTAAGGGTATCATAGATATTTCTATAACTTTATAATGGGTCAAAAATTCATTATGCATGAGCATTAAAGCTTAAATTGTATTCTTCTAAATATTGAGCACTAATTTAAAAGCAAGGAAAACAAACGAAATTAGAAGTATACCTGTCAATTCTGTTTATAAATTATAATATAAATTAAGCGGGATTCAAGAGAAGAAAAAGAACCTAATTAACTGTGTACTCTTCCTCTGTCTAATATTTTTTTCAGTTTTGCTACTGCTTAGCTTCAAAATTGTATATCTTGGCTGGTTTAAAATTGGCATTCTTTTGGCACAACTAAACCCTCTTTAAAATGATGTCATATGCGGCCGATCGTTAATCATACAGTGGGCACCGAAAAGACGACCACGATTCAAAAATACACTATCAACTCGGATACGAGTTATTTAAAAGTTATATTGCCTCTGAGAGAGATAATGTAAACACTTACCGACTTTCGCTTGCCTTCTACCCTCATCGTATCTATCCCAGCATGTGTTTTCTGGTACGATATTAGGCATAGTTGCCCTTTGTAGGGCTTCATTACATGCGGTGCCTCTGTAAATAGGGAATTGAATTCACAATTAATAAGAATATATCGTGCACCTACACACCTCAAGATGCGTTGGCCCTGCATGAAGAAGCCTATAACATAGATAATTAGCAGCACAATCTCGTTTTCTTCAACGCATATTATATACAGTGAGTCTGAGGTTATGTAACTAAGTAAAAACATTTTACAAAACGAACAAATTATGTGTTAATCGCAGCAAAGGCTGGCATTAGAATTGAAAATATGTCTTGCCTACTAAAGAAACAAAATTTCAAAAAGAAAATATCAGTGAGGAGTGAAAATGGAAACTTCTTAAACAAAATTCTCATTGGAAAGGTTTGTAAATTGTGAAATGATAAGGTTTTCATCAGTACCGACACTAGAGCAGAAGAAGGGTTTAATGTTGATTTGCACTTTCCAGTCGATCAAAATGCCCGTCGACTTTAATTTGCCTCACGTTGATGCAGAAATAATACTAAATTTCGGGAATTGTTGAATGTTTCTCATCCACTCCATTTTGTTTACGTTGATAGCAGAAAACGTTTCAAGATTCACACTTATTTTCTTTCGGATTTTCATGGTAAAATAAGTAAAGTTATGTACTTCGATGAGAGTTTTAATCATTCGTGATGTATGTCGGTGTCTGCAAGGTAACTCGACCACAAGGATGACAATTTAATAATCAGAGAATATGAAACTATGGACAAATTCAACCATGAGTAGAAGTGTATTATCAATTAGTTGTTCATTCTCAAGGGCAGCGATTTCGACATGTGAAAAAATTCCTGATTGAAATAACTACATTGTTTAGAATTTGCATCATAGTGCGTAACTTGGATTCTAAAAAAAACAAGCATAACTCCACAAATTACCACTGGTAATTGTGCCAGTCAAACACAATTCAATCCGGTACATTTCTACAATGACAAATCCCCTCACGGAGATAAAAATTCATAGCCCTTACGTATTGTGTTATGGAGTGTGGCTCATGACTCTTCGAAATCATCTAATGAACAACTAATGTACTAATATAAATTATCTAATCTAAATTAAGTAAATCAAAATGAGAAACTATTTCCCCCAAAATGCAACATTTAGCTTGGATTGTCGACAGATGATAGTTTCCAAGATTTTATTTATCTTTATTTCATGTAAGCTCAAACCATCGATTTCACTCAGGTCGTGAAATACTTACGCCTGAGCCAAAGCTGCCGCTGCGGCGACGATGAGGAACGCGAGGGCTCGAGCCATCTTCTCTCGGTGATCCGGGACTGCTGTAAAATGACAGAATCTGCTTGGAGTCTATAGAGACAGTCGCTGCTCTGTTGAGTCGTTGGATTGCGACGTTCATTTTATAGACCTTGGTGTTGTTGGTCCAGGTGCTGTAAAAACAAGTGTAGGCACTGCCAACTCTTTGATGGATGATGTTGATTCAGCCAGCATCTGACGCAGTCAGTGGAAACAAATCATAAGCGAATGATTCTTCCTTTTAGAAAAAGCTGGTACATAGAAACCAAATTCATAGGAGGTTGGTGGTTTCATTCCATTCCTATTCTATTGAGGACAATTGATTTTCAATGCTTAAAAGTTAGCATCATGAATAATTAGAAATTGCATTCAAGCGATAAAATGAGTTCATCATCCAACTAACATAAGAAGTTCAGATATTTGGGCAATAACTTTAGTATTACGTTGACAGTAGAAGTGATTTAGGAAGTCCTGCCAATTGAAAGGGAGGATTTACCTCGACGGATCGAATGATGATGATATTCGAATTCACCAAAACAACCGAATTCATTCCTGAAATATGGCCTTTTAAAACCTGCTGATTGTATATCACACAGGTGAGCAGCCATTTTTAGTCTTATATTATTAGTACTACGAAACTGAAGTTTTGAAAACATTTCGTATGAAATTTCAGATTCGTATGGCAGGCATTTTATCCTCATTTAATTTGAAACACTCAAGTTGCATCATTAAACTCCTCAAAAAAATAATGATTGTGAAAAACTCTAGAATCGCACCACATTTGTTTTCGTGACAAAGAACTCATTATTTTGACGTTGTAATGGAAACGGAACACTTCTGACTTGGTCCTACTTTGATGATCCAAATAATTCATTTGACTTTATTCCTAAGAATTATCGTGATAATAAATGCAAGTCGATGAGTACATTTATTAAGGATGCTTCCGCTGGAGAATAATGTGTCACCCAGTGAGGAAAAGGTTCCAAGCAGCCTGGAAATCAGGTGGAATTGACTAAAACAATACAAATCCGCTCTAATGGAACCGGTTTTTGGGAACTCGGAAACAGCTAGACAACTTCCAAATTTACGTGGTAAACAATTATTTTCGAACCGTTTTTTGTTATGTCTACTATCGGTAGTCGATCGAATGCATTAGAGCATTTTCAACATTCAATCATAAATTATTTCATGAAAAGATTACAAGTAGACGAGTGTGTTTTTTTATTTCAATAGTGAGCGAAGTTTAATTTTTCCCTTCAGTACACGTTGAAGTAGGATCTCATGAACATAACTGGAGCATTGGTAGAACAGTATCGTCCCTAAAATAAATCTTGAAAAGTACGTTCGGTGTTCCTCAGGTCAGTGATTAAGAAAGCTTTTCAATTTCTTTAGTCTTCTATACTCTAGATTTATGATTTACTTGCTCACATGTTCGGTGAATCTCATTATATCTTCTTGATGCTGCAATTTGGATAATGATAGTTTTTATACATATGTGTCACACAGAAATTCGAAATCGCATGAAGCTGGAAATTGTGTAAATTTGTAATTGACATTTTTTCTGACAATTTTATTGTTACTAAAGCTTTTATTCATATGATATTATGTCCTGAAGATTTATCGTCACGATTTTATCGGCTCTGAATTGTTTGAAATTTGGTTGTGTACATCTTCAACTTTGTCACTTATGGAGTTGGAAACAAATTATCGCAAAATTCGATTTTTTAGTTTTGATTTCTATAACAAATTTTTGAAATTTTGCGATCCTAATGATTGAATCTAAGAATATCAGCTTCGATTAAAATCTAAGAATATCAGCATCGTAAAAAAAGTTGAGATTAAAAAAACTGAGAGATTTAGATCTAGTGACCTAAACTCCACAATACTTGTTAACTTTCATTCGGACAAAACTCGTCGCAAAGGAATGATGTGTAGTTAAACAGATGTTTCACTGATTTTTCATTTATAGTTTTCTTTGAAGTGAAACTAGGGCACATTTACATTAATGTTACTCAGCTTATTTTTCAAATAAGCAAGAGTTTCGTGAAACGTAGAAAGACTGAGATAGCTTTATTACATTACTTGTTGCATAACAAAGCTGGATGTATGCATCATTGAAGTATTTTACAGTCTGCTTGTCCGATATTCTAGTATGAAGTGAGTGGGATTAGAAGGTATTGTTGTTCACTAATTCATGACATAAGAAAAGAACGACCCTTTTTAGTTGAATCTTTGTATGTTTCTTGGATTGCAACCCGTAAAAACAGTAAGATTTCATCAACAATTAATCAATTGTCAACACTTCAATAAACATATGTGAACACGGTATAGAATTTATTCACAACGAATGTATCAGAACATACATGATTTATAATTTATATACTTATTGCACGTCCTCTAGATCGAAGCAATATCCTCTGGCCCAAACCGTAAATGACTACATATCGTTCGATTGAGGGAATAGATAACTAGTTCACATTTAGAGTTTACATTCACAATTTTCAGTGAAATAAAATGCGTGGTTCAATAATAAGTAATATGTATATTTTCTGGAAATAAATGGCAAAAGTTGCATAACTGAATAATGGATAAGGTATCTGCACAGATTAATGTTGAAACCATATTCAAATCTACTGGTGTGTGCCAATTCGAAAAACACTCCTGTCCAAGAGAGTAGACCGGCGTAA
>JALHKN010479031.1:0-11218 GCA_039513755.1 Hyalella sp. 3TK10
GGGGGGAGGTAGGGGGCTGGGCGGCTGCTAGGAAACGCGGGAACCGGAAGTGGCTCCTAGGGTGGTGACCCTGAGGAACCTGAATCACCCATTCACCAGGGCTGTAAAGTAACGAAGTAAAAATACTTCGTTACTCTACTTAATTAGATATTTTGGTTATCTATACGTTAGTAGAGTTAATTATTTTTCAACCTATTTTTTGCTTATACTCCTAACATTTCCACGCAATTATTTGCACTATCTACTCCTTACAGTGATAAAATAGCTTCATTACTCCCATTTCATTTTGGCTTGGTTTCATTCCAGTATCCAGGTAACTTGCATTCTTCAGGCCAGATTGAGCATGAGCATGCATTGGTTCAAAGAAGTTTGAGAACCAACTGCTTATGTGGCTGAACAAAGAATATTGGTGAATCTTTGTTGCATGTTCTGTACAGGGTTAGGTGAACGATCGATTTCCATGAACGGCATTTTCATCGAAAATCTAGTGAATTTGAAAGTTTTCAGCCCCTTAGAACCTGTAATCGATCGTTCATCCAACCCTGCTTCTGTGCATGTATATCTGCTCATCATACATAATTATAACTGAGAAAATTATAACTGAGAAAATTCCACTCATCATAACCTCTACACAACCCCTGAGTCTAAATTCACTGCTAGATAGTTCAAAATATATTAGATGGCATTGCTCTGGCCTCCAATACCACCGTAAGGTATCTTGAGATCGTAGAAAAAAATCTGCTATATCCTTTCTCAAAAAGATGCAGAACCACTGGACAATTCATTTGTTATGTCAAGTCAGAATTTCTGCAGTTCCCTATAAACGGCCTGACCTAATAAATCCCTTGGGACTCTCAAGCTGATGCATAACGCTGCTGTATGTTTATTGACAAGAACCAGGAAAAGAGATCATATTTGATATGATTCTTTAACATATTTGCAATTTACTAGAGTGAGTAGTGTGTTAGACACCACAGGGCGCACTTCCGGTCACCCTCACTTCCGCACACTACTTCCGGCCGCCCTCGCCCTCCCTACTTCCGGTGTCCCATCCCGTACTTCCTATTATCCTCGGATTTACCCTCGCTTACCCTCGGATTTTTGCCCTCGGATTTTTTCCCGCCATTTTTCCCCCTGCCAACCTAGCCTAGCTTCAGTCTAACCTACCCTCAAACTCTACGGTATTTTGATGCATATTTTCACTCATGTTTTGAAATTCTCGAATTTTCCCTCAATTTTTGCAATCTCGAATTTTTTGAAATTTTGTAGCTCCATACCATCACTTGCCCCTTTTCCCCCCGCTAACCCGCTATCCTATTCTAACCTAACCCCGATACCGTACCCTACCCTGATAAACTACCCTCAGCGTTTTGGAATTTTCAATATTTATTTACCATTCAAATTTTACCTTGGAAATTTTGTAGTTTATATTGACGTCACACACTCATCTCGTTTTCTAATTCGTTTTCTAATAGAACGTAGAGTAATTTATTTAACATTCTAGTTTTTTCCAATGCAATTTATTTCATAGGATTTTATGTTACTCACGTCCGACGTACACAGTAACGTATTAGCTAACGCAGGACATTTGTAGCATATTTTTATATATATAGGACAGCGCTATTGCATTTGTACATTTATGAGACATTCATATTTGCAAGTTCTTCAGATATCTGGGAGGTTTATTAACTCCTACCTAATTCACAATTCGTAGCCTTCCACACACGTATAGATGCGCAAGCAACTCCACATACGTACTTTCATCACTAATTTTTATTACCAGGTAGCAGGCATCACAGTAAAAACACTCTCAGGCTCGAACCCTGGTCTTACAGACCAGTATCCAGGCACATTCACAACTGGCCCAAATTCACTACATAGACTGGAGCCTCAGGCGGTACATTTACCTCGCTTACGCTCATGAACCAGTTCTCCTGCTTTGAAGAGCTTTGGGCTAAATGCTTTTTAGGTTCGCGCGTTATCTCACGCGTCATCAGTGATAAGGCTCGCTCGCCGCCTCGCGAGCCATATGCTATTAAGCGCTTGTGTTCACTCAGAGCATGCATCTTCGGTAGTCAATTCCCATTATTCAATCAATTTTCATGGTAATATGAGTGTTAGCTGGATATTCACAAATAACGGATATACATTAAGAATTTCCAAATTTACGTTATTCTATTCAACATTCAAATTTCTCTGGTATAAAGTCATTTCTACATATTTTACATAAAATGCTTGAGGTAGGTTTTTTAGGTAACAGTGTGAATCTAAACTGGTATTTACTCGCTTGTATTCTCGTAATGAATTTCTCTACCATGTAGATGTTCCTATGTAGGTAGTTCATTCAGTTACATCACTACTAGGTGTGATTTTGGAGGCAAGTATTTATAACTGCCAAATTGATAAACACATAAAATCTTGATCAGCAAGGTATTGTAAGTAAGTGGCTATTTAAAATTACTTGATCATCGCTTAAAAATCATGTATTATGCATCGCGAACCAGTCGTGTAACTCAAAAACTCCAGCCACGCAATATAATTCTTTCACGCTTCTGAGGCGAATTTCCTGTTATTCGTCCATTCTATAGATTTATTGAAGATTAGTATTCACATATATATATCTACCAACGTTTTCATCGATGATGTATCCTCGATCATTTCATAATGAAGCATTCTATGAAACCAGGAATATGACCTGTATATAAAGATCATTCAATTGTATGAATGCAAGATAATACTTTTATGTGCCAAGGCTAATTTTATGTACAATCGGCGCGTAACATATTTGAGGAATCAACTGCTTACCAAGTTGATTAAGTCAGCGAATATATAGATACATAACTTCGCGCGCGACTATACTACTCACGCTTTCACTAAATCTATTCTACTATGTTTTTATTGACATGCTTCAGTAACGAGTCAAATCCCTCCATACCATACATTTATCTCAAGTACACAAATATTTATAGAAAGAATTTCATCTTCATTTAGCACCAGCCGTCACGTATGTACGTATTTATGCATAAGGTGTTCAACTACATCCATACTCTCCAAGATTTTGTATAGCGAGCAATTTTTAGGCGTTAAATTAAGAAACGCATAGAATAGTAACCGTAACACGTATCATGCAACACGCACCACGTACCATGCACAACTCACCATGTAAGACACATAACACGCAACACGCACCGTGCACCACGCACCATATAACACACAATGAATAAGCCATTGCTAGTACACCGAAGAATTTCATGATTCCTAAGGGCGAATTCAGAGTTAGTGGCACTTTTTAACTTCTCGATTTATGTATGCGAATATGCAAGTGTAGAATTCTGCACGCAAGCAACTAAAATTTACACTAGTTTTATCCCGCAATATTTTTATTGGCATGATTCATCAACATGTCAAATTCCTGCGTACCGTACATTTTTTCTCAGGTACATAAATATTCATAGAAAAGAAGAGGTAACAAAAACAAGTTGGAAATCCATGGTAAATTTATTGGAATATAAATTTTATTATTTATTTTATTTTATTTCACTATAAAATATTGTATGTGATGCGATCTCTACAAACGATGCGATCTCAAGGTTTGCATGCATTTCCGTTGATCGAGCATGGAGGCAACCATAGTTGCAAGTTGCAACTTTTAGCGTCAATTGTAGAAATTCTGATTTTTCACGAAATGTTCAACATTTTCGTCATTTCCAACTGGTATAAGAGGGTTTTGAAGCAGAGGGAGGAACGTGAAATTTAATATAATTGCTCACTTCACACTAGTTTATGTTTCACTTACATTGAGAGCGGAGGTAATCTCAAATTATCCTCCTAAATTTTATTAACCATGGTAAAAGAAGATTGGATTAGGTGCTTAAGAGGCTTATTCCCCACCACAAAGCCATGGTGAGTGGTGATGAACCCTTAGGCTAGGTTGGCGGGAAAAAAATGTCGGGAAAAAAATCCAAAGGGTAAGTGAGGGTAAGTAAGGGTAAAATCCGAGCGTAATATCCGAGGGTAAGCGGAAGGGACACCGGAAGTAGGGGGGCGCGAGGGTAACCGGAAGTAGGGGGCGGAAGTGAGGGTAACCGGAAGTGGTTCCTGTGATGGCTAAGGCACTACTTCTGTAATTCGCTATATTGTCCTACAGCATCCTTAATAAGTGTATAGATTTTGTCAGTATAGCATTCTTATGGAATTGTAAACATCCTAGTGTAATTCTCGCTAGTTTACCCGAATTTGCTATCAAGATTCAAATACTTTGATTCATGATAGGAGTTATAGTGACAGTTGAAAAGGAATATCCCGCAAGTGGATTGAATAACCATAGTGGGACGCGTGTGGAATCACTACGCCTGTTGTACTCGACCGTTGCAGGTGTACCTGAGATAGGAATAATTGTCAAAATCACTAAAAAATAGTGAATTTAACATTATTTCCCTCCCCCATACATGCGAATCTTATGCTACCCTCGTAGCCACCTTCATGAGCTAGCTCGCATGTTCAGCATCCTGTCAGGATACATCTTGGAGCAATGAAATGGTTAATTAACGAAGTTTCATG
Organism: Hyalella sp. 3TK10; assembly: GCA_039513755.1. Taxonomy (NCBI): domain Eukaryota; kingdom Metazoa; phylum Arthropoda; class Malacostraca; order Amphipoda; family Hyalellidae; genus Hyalella; species Hyalella sp. 3TK10. The sequence continues at coordinate 4,561 of JALHKN010479031.1, forward strand.
TTCATATGTCACCCAATCATTGCTTCGTAAGTTACTGTAACCATTGGATAGGACGAAAATTCAACTGTTTCATGAAAAATCCATATTTCTGCATTGAACGCTCAAAGCTGCCTCTTGCAGCTGTGAATGCACTCATGCTCTACTAGCCGAAATAAATGCAAGTCTAGAGATCACATCGTTTGCGGTCACGTAGCGTTGATCCTATTTTATAGTCACCTTGACTTCGTGATGGAGAGTAAACCGTGTAAGCCCATACACCAATCATCTTTTAGCCGAGTTGATGAAATTTAGAAGGATCACTCGAGATTATTTCCACACTCAATGTGTGTGAAACATAAACATCTCTCGTTCCATCTCACACATGTGCCATACCATGGATTCACCTTCCTGATACGACTCTCGTTCCATGTGTGACGTGAACAATTAAACGAAGTTTCGCCTTCCTCCCTCTGCTTCAAAAGCCATTGTGTCTGTTGGAAATACGGAAATTTACACGTTTCGTGATAAATCCGAATTCCTGCAACTGGCCATTCAAAGTTGGACTATGCTTACCATCATGCGTTACCAATCGAAATACTATAGCCTGCTACGTTTGATTTCATGCATCCCTTATAATATTTTATAGTGACAGGTCTGTGGTAGAGAAAATCCTCTTAAGCAACTAGATTGATAATCAATTATGTTCCAGTAAAATTACCATGGCTTCCAAACTTGTTTTAACCACCTCTAAATTAAAATGTTCGTTCTATGGTGAAAACAATAGCTCTATTATGGAGTTGTATAAAGACTAGATTGTGTGGATGCGTGTAAATATATGTCAGTGTGTGTGTGTGTGTAAATGTATGTGTGTGTATGTGTAATTGGAGAAATTATGAATGGATACGCATGTGACGGGAAGATTCATCATGCAGTTATTAGAGAGAAAATGCCTTTTGGGACTTATGTTGTGATGTATAGCGTGATTTAGTCACGTTGTGTGAAATATGTAGAGAAAATTAATAAAATTGGTGTTATTGTATGTATTGATTGACTACCGAAGATGCACGCTCTAAGTGAACACAAGCATTTGATAGCATACGGCTTACGAGCCCGTGACCTTGCGTAAGCTTCGCCCGGTCACATGCGCTGGTGCGTGGTTTTGTGTGCGTGTATCGAGATGGAACACGAGCGTGCGTGTGTGTTTGTGTATGACTGTGTACGTATCCCATAGCGTGGATTGAGGTAGTGCCAGCGCCAACATTGGAATTAATAAAATTAAAGATGTTGTGTGTGATGAGGCCTGCACTGGCATAGATGTCTACGTGTTTACCTAAAATCACTCTTGATTGTTACAGTTTGTGATCTCATTGACTGAATTTCACGTGAGATGAACAGCATTAACTAGAATCGTAATGAAGTAAGATGTATTCCAAGTATTATTGAAAATCAGGTTGAATTATTTATTAATGCCGATGAGATGTTCTTACCATGGAGAGATTCTAAAGATTCTATACTAAGTGCTAATGTTCGGTATTATGGCCGAATGTATTACATTTTAACCGATTACCATCCCGATCGACTCATGACGACTCTGTGTGTTATATATGGAATAGTAAAAGTCTATAAACGCATCCTAGCTGCAGCTAGCATGAAATGCTTTATTTCGAGATGTTCGATGATACAGAATAGACACAAAACATCGGTAGATGCGTATATGTGAAAACTGATCTTCAATGAAAACTATGTAATAAGTATATGACTAAAAATTCGCTAAACCATAATCAACATTTGTTATGATTCTGTTACCGTACACGCTAACACGATCAACATTCCTAATTTAATTACCTTTGATATTTTGACGAGTTGCGTTGCTGGCTCAATATCCAACCTCACGAGTGATAGTCGGATAATTTTAGAAAAGCGCTTGCATGGAATATCCTGCTGGTTAATATTCGTGTGAGTATTAATTTAACAGCTAGAAATACCTGCCTCGAAAATTATACTGAATGGTGATGTAGTTTGACGGATTATGTGGGAACACGTACGTGTTGGGAAAATCCTTCGCGAGAGTGTAAGAAAGCAAATACCAGTTTAGATTCGCATTTTTATCTAAAAACCTATCTCAGGTATGTTATGTAGAAAAAATATGTAGAAGTGATTTGATACCAGAGAAATTTGAATGTTCAATAGAATAGCGTAAATTTTGGAGGGGTCCTGACACGACGAAATTATTTGTGAATATTTAGCCATTGCGTCGAGTAACATGAAAATTAATTACTTATGGAATTGACTATCGAAGATACATTGTGTAAGTGGACACAAGCGCTTAATAGCATACAGCTTACGAGCGCGACCGGAACTTATCACCGATGACGCGTGCGATAACGCGCGAACCTGAAATGTGTTTTAAGTCCAACTTCTTCAAAGCAGGGAAAAACCAGTTCATGAGTTGAGGGCGAGGTAAAAATATCGTCCGAGTTTCTACTCTATGTAGTAAATTTGGGTCAGTGGTGAGAGTGCCTGGATACTGCTCTGGAGGACCAGGGTTCGAGTCTGAGAGTGTTTTTACTGTGATGCCTGCTGCCTGGCCTTAAAAATTTGTGATGAAAGTACGTATGTGGAGTTGCTTGCGCATCTATACGTGTGTGGAATGCTAAAAATTATAAATTAGGTGTGACAAACACTAAGATGTTCCTACTCTCACTCTCAGCTATCTGAAGAACTTGCATATATGAATGTCTCATAAATATAGAAATGCGATAGCGCTGTCCTGTAATAAAAAAATGATACAACTGTCCTACATTAGCTAATACGTAACTGTGTATGTGTGTCACGTATGTACATGAAAATCCTGCTCAAAAAATAAATAAGTTGCGTTGGAATGAAACTAGAATGTTGAATAAATTACTCTACGATCTATTAGAAAACGAATTAGAAAACGAGATGAGGGTGTGACGTCATATACGAGTTAATATGTAACTACAAGATTTCCAAGGTAAAATTTGGATGGTATATAAATATTGAAAATTCCAAAAAGCTGAGGGTAGTTTGCAGGGTAGGGTAGGATAGCGGGGTTGGGGTAGGCTACGATAGGGGGGTTAGCGGGGAGAAAAGGGCAAATGAGGGTATGGAGCTACTAGATTTAAAAAATTGAGGAAAAATTCAAGATTTCAAAAAAAATCGAGGGAAAATTCGAGAATTTCAAGAATTGAGTGAAAATGTACATCGAAATACCGCAGAGTTTGAGAGTAGGTTAGACTGAGGCTAGGCTAGTTTGGCGGGGGGAAAATGGCAGGGAAAAAATCCGAGGGTGCGTGAGGGTAAAATCCTAGGGAAATATCTGAGGGTAACCGGAAGTGCGGGAAGGGACACCGGAAGTAGGGGGCGCGAGGGTGGCCGGAAGTAGGGGGCGGAAGTGAGGGTAAACGGAAGTGCGTGAGGTGTTGGCTAAGACACTACTTCCTCTTGATCCAACAGAAGATTGGCGAAGTTGGTAACATTCAAGTTCCGATATTTGCCTAGAATCGGAAATTGCCAATCACTAGAATTCTTGTCACTAGAATTTTTGCCACTAGGATGAATGTCACTGAAAGGCCTGTCACTAGAATGCCTGCCACTGTAATGCCTGTCACTAGAATGACTGGCACTAGAATTCCTGTCACTAGATATCACAAACTACACACGCAACAGAATAGTAGTGCATGTATCACAAACTGCACACGCAACACAATAGTAGTGCATGTGTCACTAACTGAACACGCAACTCAATAGTAGTGCATGTATCACTATCTACAGACGCAATACAATAGTAGTGCATGCATCACAAACTGCACACGCAACACAATAGTAGTGCATGCATCACTAACTGCACACGCAACACAATAGTAGTGCATGTATCACTAACTAGGCATGCAACCCAGTGGTGTAAGCCGACAACCACGACGTAGCTAAACCATAACGAGCATCGGGCGACGCGTGGCCAACTCAACACACTATGCCAGTAGTGCCTTAACGACCACAGGAGCCACTTTCGGTTACCCTCACTTCCGCCCCCTACTTCCGGCCCCCCCCCCACCCCCCTACTTCCGGTATCCCTTCCCGCACTTCCGTTTACCCTCACTTACCCTCATTTACCCTAGAATTTTACCCTCGTATTTTTTCGCGCCATTTTTTCCCGCCAACTTAGCCTCAGTCTAACCTACTCCCAAACTCTACGGCATTTCAATGTACATTTTCACTCAATTCTTGAAATTCTCGAATTTCCCTTTGAATTTTCCCTCAATTTTTGAAATCTCGAATTTCTCGAAATCTTGTAGCTCCATATCATCACTTGCCCTTTTCTCCCCGCTAACCCTCTTATCCTAGCCCATCCCGCTATCGTACCCTACCCGGCTATCACACCCTCAACTTTTGGAATTCGCAATATTTATTTACCATTCTTATTTTATATTGGAAATCTTGTAGGTACATATTAACTCGTATGCAACGTCACACCCATGTCTCGTTTTCCAATTAGTTTTCTAACGTAAAGTAACTTATTTAACGTTCTAGTCTGAATTATTTCATAGGATTTTTATGTACTTACGTAACACAAAATTACATACTACGAATGTATAACAGTTGCATCATAATGTTTTACAGGACAGCGCTATCGTATTTATGAGACACTCATGTAAGCAAGTACTTCAGATATTTGGGAACAGGTTTACTCCTATTTAATTTGTAACATAACACACAAGCATACACAAGCATCTCCACATCTATACTTTCATCTCAAATTACCAGGCAGCAGGCATCTCAGTAAAAACACTCTCAGCCTCGAACCTGAGTCTAACAGACCAGTATCCAAGCACAACCACCACTGGGCTAAATTTACTACATAGACTAGAAGTTCGGATGATTTACTTGCACCGCCATAGCGCGTGAACTGGTTTCACTGGAGTCGGGAACTGGGAGGTAAAACGCTTTTCAGGTCCGCGTCTTATCAGCCATCGGATCACTGATAACGCCCCGCTCGCGGGCTAGTAAGCTGTATGCTACTAACCGCTTATGTTCACTCGGAGCATGCATTTACGGTAGTCATCTCCCATAAGTAATTGTTTCTCGTGTTATTATGAGCGGTACCCAATTATTCACAAATAACGGTACTATATTAGGAATTTCCAAATTTACGCTATTCTTTCAAACACTCAAATTTCTCTGGAAGTAAGCCATTTTTACGTATTTCTACATAGCTAATGCTGGTTTTAGATAACAATGTGAATCTAAACTAACATTTTCTCGCTTCTATTCTCGCTATGAATTTCACCATGTAAGTGCTCTATATATTTCGTCCAACTACATCACGACTCGCTGTGATTTTGGAGGCAAGCGTTTTTCACTGTTTAACTATTTTAGGCGCATAAACTCTAGACATACAATATAACGCATTTACGTTTCAAAGCCAAATTTCATGTATAATTGGCGTGCATCATATCTGAAGAAACAATTGTCAGTAAACACGTAGGCATCTAATTTTTGTGCAGGGTTAAATATGCTCAACATCTTAATTTGATTGATTCCAATGTTAACATTCTGTCATCTAATGCAGCCACGCATCAACAGTTGCAGCCATGCAAAATGATGATTCCATGATTCAAAACAAAATTTTATAGCATCATTGCTGTTTAATTTTACCGTAGTGATTTATATGTCAATATGCAAGTGTAGAATTCTCTATGTAAGCAGATAGAATTCCCGCTAGCTTCATCAGTTGCAGCCATGCAAGATGATGCTTCTATGACTCATATCAAAATTTTATAGCATCATTTCTGTTTAATTTTACCGTAGTGATTTATATGTCAATATGCAAGTGTAGAATTGTGTATGTAAGCAGATAAAATTTCCACTAGCTTTATTCCAAAATGTTCATATTCTCACGCTTCGTGAACATGTCGAATCTCTGCATACCGTACATTTCATCTCAAATACATAGATATCTATAAAAAATAATTGAGTGCCTCTTCATACAACTCCACGACGCAGCTAGTGCTTTTCAACACGGAACATTCATTTTAATGTAGAGGTAACAAAAACAAGTTGAGGATCCAGGCTAATTTTATTGGAACATAATTAATATTTAAGTTTAAGTATATTCTGTCTTCTGCACGCAGGCAACTCACATTTTCGCTAGTTTTAGCCTACAATGTTAATATATACACACTTCATTAGCATGTCAAATTCCTCCGTACCTTACATCATAATAATGCATAAATATTTATAAGAGAAAAGTTCGTCTTCATGCAACAACGCTATGGCGATAGTTGCTTCACCATTGAATGAACATTTTAATGTAAAGGTAGCAAAAACAAGTTGGGGATCTTATTACATAGTGTTCATTAAAGATGGGTATTCACATATATGCATCTGAAAATTTTGTGTATCGATGGTATACCCTCGAATATTTCATAATGAAACAATTTATGCTAGCTGAGCTAGGAGGCGCTTACAGACTTTACTATTCCATATTTTAGCACACGGTGCCATCATAATGGCATAGCCATGATCGGGGCAGTAAACGGTTAAAATCCAGTACATTCGCTTGTAATACCGAACATTGCCTCTTAGTATGGAATTTTCAGAATCTCCCTATGTTAAGAACATCTCGTCAGCATTATTAAATAATTAAACCTGATTTTCA
>JALHKN010479356.1:0-12231 GCA_039513755.1 Hyalella sp. 3TK10
TTATTGGGAAACCCCCACTCATGATCCAGTTCAGCTAAATACAAGTCAAACTTCAATTCACGAAAGAAAATGAAATGGTTGAATCAAAGAAGAAATTCATGATGTGCACTGCGTAAATATTGCTCGGAATCACTGATGGACTGACATCAATACGCCAAAATGGCTACGATTTACGGATTCGCGAACTTTTAGCTAACTTTTATTATTATTTGCAATAATAAAAAAATTGCGTCGTACTCATTTTACAACTAAAATCGGTAATATTTCATAGTAATGCTATTAATTATCGAGTGAATTTAGTTTGACCCAAGTTTGCAATGCGTCTTCCATGAAGATTATCCAATTGCCACCTAAGCAAGGCCCTGCAGGACCAGACGAACATTTCATAAACGCAAGTCGTAGCAAACACGATGTTATAAAACGTTTGTTTCTTCGAGCATGAGTTTCTAGAATGGGATTTCTCATCGATTTTCTGTAGCTCGGCTTAAAAGTTGATCAAAGTTCGTGGGGTGAACTTAAGAAGGACNAGTTTGCATCGTTTAGCCGCTGCTGAGAAGGCCATATCTCTCACTAATTCGCATGAGCTGTCGAGTACAGGCTTCTCTTTGCGAAACGCAAGCTCTACAACTTTATTCTGCTGCTCTAACTCTTGCTGCTTTCCTTTAAAAATGCCAAGATTCCGCCTCGAATTTATGTTGTTTCTGTAATGGTGCCAGGCCCAAATGATGGACCAAAATGGGCAAACGTAGTGCACGTCAGTTGCATGAATAAAACTTTCGCTTAACTGAAATAAAATCGCACGAGTGCCCAATGCTTGTGGACGTTGCAAATCAACCATCGCTGGTAGCTGAATTCTGTTGTCTGGGACTTAACAAATGCTTGTTGGTTGAAACGCTTTTTCTTACAGTCTACAAAATTTTTATGAAGAAATATTCCGGAAGTGAACTTTTAGTCCTAGATCCGGGATTGGCTACTAGCAAGTAATGTAACGAAAAGAGTGTTCGGAAATTATAATCTTTTCTTCGATGACCATCAAATGTTGGATGATGTAATTCCATTTCGAGCATTTAACATGAGCACATAGAACCATAGCCAGCTCTATTGAGTGATTTTCAAATTAAACAGGCTTGGAAATAATGTATTCGTTCTCCTCTTGCTAATACATGAATATGAATCTGTTCATATACAAGGGACTGATTTGAAAAAAATTAATTCGATCATTTATCATTTGTCATAATATTAGTATTGCGAAATATTGTTCATAAGGGAATTAACTATTCCACCAAGACATCCGAACATATTTTGATGTAAAATCTTATCGACCGAGACTACGTTTTTTCATGGTGTTCATTAGGAATCAGGCTGCCACAAGAAAAAACACGCTATTTTAAACGCCGCTGGGAGGAAGCTCATAAGAACTGGAGGGAGAACCACTGGTAAGAAATTAATCGCCTCTCAAACATCATTAAAGTTAATTAATTAAAATGAGATCAAGTCATTTGCTAGTTTAATTGGCCATGAACCCTTGGTTATTTAAGCAGGGCTTAGGAGCAAACTACTTCACCGGCCAATATTGGCGTCAAGCAAACGAGTGTCAGAATTCAACTTCACTTTTGAAACTTAAATTTGAAATTCGTTTCCGTTCAACAATTTAAAGAAAAAATTAACTCCCAAGTTCAAGTACTGGAATAACTTTGCTCTCGGTATTCGCTAGATTTTCCAGCACCAATATTTACTCATATTTTACGACGTCCATTGATTCATATAATTAAGTTTTCTCTTTATTGGTTCCTGTGCAAGCGCATTAAATTTAATTAAGGGTTATCTGTTGAAAGTCTAGAAATGATCACAAATCTCCTACACCAAGCATTGAAATAGCGTGTACAAAAGTGCACCTTCATTAGTGCTCCTAATTACCACAAAGATGAATTAGTTCACATATATGTTCATTACAACCAATTACAAATAATTCTCTCAACTTTCGAATGTTCATTACTTCGTAAGATCTCACCCTCATAATGTGCCCCCATTTCAATGCCCGTACACAAGTTGATACATTCAAATGTGCCATGTAACTCACATGAGTAAAAACCATTCACAATTGCATTAAAAAAATTATTGCATAATGTTTCCAGAATTATTTAAATGGAAAACATGATTGCAGGATTCTTCCTGTGCCATTATTAATGATAATATGTCATAATTATTTATTCATTCATTTATCTTTGTTTGTACATTCATCAGTATTATGCGTTCCTCCATCCTCACGTTCTGCTCTTCCAAAAATAATCGAAATAAATACCGGACGTGACCTCGCCGGTCGATCCGGCGTCGTTCAATCAGCACTAACGCCTTGGAATTCAAGAGAAGAAGTAGGTGGGAATTTATGAGACACTTAAGACCTTACAGACTACGTACCATTAGCACTAAGCTCCCAACTTTGCTCGTTATGCTCCGACTGAAGGGCTGGCGCCTTTACAATAATACACGTCATACTTTCCTTAACCTCCTAGGGGGTAAGAATGAGAGACGCACTTTGATTATCACACTTTACTTGTAATGAAATTCTTCTGAAAGTTCAGAGAGATGAATGTTTTACTGAAGGACTAATAGGTGAATTTAATTGATATCCTATGGGTAGAAAATTTATCGTGTTCTGGCAAAAAATATAAAACTTAATTGTAACGAATAAATGACAATTGAATAAAATAGACCTGAATTCTTTCTTATCTATTGATGGAGAATATGAGCTTTTAAAATGTCTAGAACTAAATTCAATCACAAAACTATGAACGGCTCGAGGGGAAAATAAAAAAATCCTAACTAGTTTCTACGAAGCACAAAGTAACGTGCATTTTTGACTGGGATTCAGAGGTGTTTATTTCACTTCGATGTCCTGTGAAGGAATATCTGTTTTCATCCTCCAGTCTTAACAGGTCTTCTCCTTGAATAGAATAGTCCTCTCTAATGGTCGGATGCGGCTATACCTCTACTAAATAGTAATTAAACCATTATTATTATTAATCGGTAACATTTTAACTTGAATAGAAAAATATTTCAAACGTGTGAACTTTTACAAATGGTGAGTCAAATTAGTATTTTTTCTCGCCATTTATTGCGTGACTGAGAACTGTGCCAGTGGAATTGAGAAAAAAACGTTCAAAGCTGAAATTTTAAAGACAATATTCCTTGTTCCCAGTTACTCGTACCCTGAGTTTTCATGCAGACGGACATTGCAGGATAGAAACATCGCTAAAACTCCGGCATCAATTTTCTCGATGAAAATATCCGATTTCTGTGCGTTCTCTCCGAAGCCATGTACGAACTTCAAAGTCTCTGGCGTCAGATTTGACTCGCTAGACTCATCTTTGTCTTTAGAGGCAAGGCTGCTAGAAAAATTCTATTCCCATAATACACGAAACCTGCAAATATATTATATACTTGGGAATTATGACTGGTCGGATGTCGATCACTGAGCGGCCACCGATAATCCACCGATCATTTTCAACAGGGAAAGACTGTGTTATTTAATGATGATATTATACAGTATTTGTGCTCCTGCTGGGCCCAGTGCAATTTTGGAGTCGAAGACTCGAACAGAAAATGCAGCACGAAAAAGAACGGATGCTAATAAAATTCTTTCCACGAAGGACATTTATTTTAATTTCAACAAAAAAAATAACCAACAATAACACGACAGTTACTACTCTAATAAAAAAATCAAAGATTAGAGCAGGTAATAATGAACTCGATCATATTCAATGACTTAAATTACTGATCCAAAATTAAAAAAAAATGACCAGAAAGTTTTTAATTAGGCTCTGAACATTTATTGTGATCTAAAACCCGCTCGTTAAAATGTATACAGTAAAAGAACAATCCGTGTGTTGTAGGGGAATTTCGCTGCTGCAAACCAAGCGAGTTAAAATCTCTTGGCAGTTCCTTGGCAGTTGCTATCGTTCACAAGAGCAGGTGTTTTTAGTTGCTCGCCGAGCCAACTTTGACAGTACAATTTAATTTCGAGAGCATCCCCAAGTTCATTTTGTATTCAATAACATCAGTGGTGGAGCGGCGAAATACGACATGCGAAAGTTTAAATGGTCGGTTTTAGTGGCAGTTTTTTCCTATAGAGGGCCATCTAACGATACAAATATGCCGTTAACCTTCTAGAGGCGAGCACTGCTATGCAATTTAATTCTGTTGCTCGAGTGTTGAGAACTCGACACCCAATCAACAAAATATTAGGAATTTTAGCTTAACATCGATGATAAAAGGACATACGAGTATAATAAGTTCATTTTCCTGCAACTATGAACCATACAAGATCAAAATTTTGGTTCAGAGCCAAAGATCAAACAATCATTTCGTGATAGTACACTTGGCGAAAGAAGTGAACAAATACAAAATTAACTGATATTCTGACAGGTATATACCATTCACCAAGTGGATTGATTTCGATAAGTTTGGTGTCATCGTTGTAGTGCAATAACACAGTTAAATATCATTCAGTGCATTTAAACGAGAGTTCATTAGAAGTCAGCCAATTAGAGAAGTTCCTGGTAAAGCAAGGACAACTAAATGATCGATACATGATATGGTGTTATGTTATGTCCCAATAGTGCTTCTAAAATTTATGTGACATATGACTTAAAACTTCATCCTCATTTTAATTGTATTTCAATTCTTGGAATGAGAGCAGCCAAAGTTGTACTTTGTTGAAAGTGTTTGGAGGAATAAGCAAAAAGCTAGCTCGTGCTACGTGACGACTCTAAGCAAGAAATTACAAAGTCTCTTCTGGAAAAAATCAAGGTTATTGGCATTCCAGTGCAACGATGAACTGCGACGTACAAACTTAAATGAAGCTGATAACTACGGCATAGTTTTGTATAGAAATAACACCTGCTGATTATTGAAGATGATCGACGTCGTAATGATCTTTCATTCTAATTATTTTTAGAAGTGGATTTTGTGGCAACATCGATTGAACGGTAAGAGGGCATGTCAGGTTGATAGTTGAGTTAAGATTGATAGCTAAGTTAAGCTCGCCGCTTGCACTCTCGGTGAGTTGGTCTGCTGCTAGAATAGTCTTTATATAGAAGCCGATCTGATAGTGTTTACTTAGGTGTTCTTGTTCGTGATACATTGTGGCCGTTGATAAATGTGTACTTTAATATGTGTCTATTTGTAGGACTGCGAAGAGTCTGTCAACTACGGTCCTCCTTCCTCCGCTCTTGTCCTCCGCTAATCCTCCCCTCCAATCTTGACGATTAAGAAACCCTTGAAACTGTTCAGGAATTGGAGAATCGATCCTTAAATGTAAATAATGGTGATCAGTCGCTTGGTGTTGTCCGTCCGAAATTATCTAAGTAAGACAGCGAATGAAGAAGCAAAATCATTACAGACTTATTTTATTCACTAGTTAACTTCATTATAATATGGTTAATAAGTTAAGCCTATGGTGAGTTGTCCATGAATGAGTCAATTCTTTAAGNTCACGCGTCTTCCAGAACTTGGCAGTCAATTGCCGAAGTTTCGAGCTGATTGAGAAACGAAGTTAAGCGTGCGACTTTTATACCATTGAGACCCGTAACTGAAAGCGATGCAGTGCTTTTTCCATTTTGCTCAAAGACTGGGCAGGAACTTAGGAGTTCTGAACAGCGCTTTCGCTTCAAAAGATTTCGAGGTATATTAACAACTTTATGGTATGAGATTCTAAGATGTAGGATTTTTTTCTTTGGGTGGAATTCATTTGAACGTAGCGAAAGTTACTGATTTTCATGCTTGAGTATATTAAACGCATGAGAAACACATATATTTTCTTCGAGCTAGAAGTAACATGTAACCACAGTGAAGTATCTTTCCTAAGCTGCAGATGCTACAGAATTACAGTTCTAAAATACGCTCGGATATTTAAAAAGATTATTGGGCCATCCATAATCCGAATTCAATTAATAACAGCATAATATAGGTTAATAGCTGAACAAACGGAACTTTTTCCTAGTAGCATCCAGTAAAACGTCTTGGGTCCGTTTGTGTAAAATTATTTCATCAGAAATTTTTTAATAAAAATAATAACTGAATCAAACCTACCCGCCTGCAGCTTCCTTAATAATGGGACTAATCTTAAAATAATTTGAGTCCGCAAAACCGACCGAGAGTAGATTCGGATATCATGGATACGAAAATCTTGTGTTTTTATTGCCAAATAAATATTAACTAAATAAGAGTAACAACTATATGCCGGTAACTATAAATTCGACCGAATGGCATAAAACTTACAAGTTTCTCAGAATAAATATGGAATGAACGCCAAATGTTTGTTTTGCCTCAAAATGAAAGATAAACAAATTCTGGCGAAATAATTTTGGTAATGAACCTAAAGTCATATCCTCCTGGGAATACAAAATGAAATTTAAAATGAGTACGAGTGAAGCCTGATACGAAGTGCAGTGCCAATTAGTTCAAAGCCGCCTAATAGGCAAGTGAGGGGTTCCATTCAATAATTTATAACAACGTTGCGTTCTTTTCAGGGCTTCATTAACTTGAAAATCCCAAAACGGTTGCTTAGGGAAGCTGGATCGTGTGTATACGTCTGCACATCCTTACCTGTGGAAGATGAAAGTAGTAGAAATCTGTTCGATTTGTTGAACGCATTCCTCAAAATAGGTATTCATAAATTAAATCTTTGTGTATGCATATTCATCTTCAAAAATGTATATCTTCCTTCATTGCAAATACAAGAGAAATGAAACGTTAATTATTATTAATAATGATCAAAAGGTTTCTATTTTCAGGGAGAAAAACGTAGAATTTGAATGTTAGACGCAAATTAGTGAATGCCATCACGAGTCTGGAAATGTAAACAGATGAGCACGATACGTGCATTTGTTGGTCTCAAAATAAAATTTGTCATCACAGTTGTTCTGGAAAACACACAAGTCTAAAATTTAAAAGGCTGAAATAAGACGCTGGTTTTTGTCTTCATTCGTAAAACTTATCTCGTTATTTGAAAAATATCATATGCATCCAAAATCCTGACGTCATTTCAAAATATATTAAAATGCAGCTAGCAAAGGTTTTGAGTGATCCCCCTGCATTCCATCCTTCCATAAATCAATGCGGATAAATCAATCCACAATAAATCATAAAGAAAGGCAATTATTCATCTACGCTCATTAAACGTAATTTTTTCGCTGACTGAAGTCGTGTTGTTAAAAAAGGAATCCGATGGTAAAATATTGCATTATTAAAAAATACCGCATCAGAATAGAAATGTTTTGCGTGATGCCGAAGTAAAATTCACATAACATAAATTCACCCGAGGTAGTTCATCTATTTCGGGTATATAGGTATTGAGATAACCGTGCAATACTATTATTAACTTAATTAATTCTTTAGCATTGTTGCGAACAAATTAGTTTATGAAGCACAGAGACTCTCCCCAATAACCCTGATTGATGTTGGGGTGAAACCGGAATCCAGTTTGTTATCAAACCTTGTTGAAAGGCACGCAGTCCTCTCATGGCCTTTGTTGTTAGGTTGGCATTGCATTTAGCGTCCTTGAAATATGAGAAAAGGCACAAGTGACAGCCAGGTCGGTCCTTAATCTCATGCAGGTCTCGGACTTTCTTTTCATTCGGCGCTTGGGACAAATACGAGCGACTTGCAATTACCACAAATGCGTTGCTCGAGTCCAAAACAAACTCAATTTCGTGGATTAGCAAAAAATACTCATGAAATATTACGAAAATTTCCCTGATGAGACCAAGAAACGCTGGGGAAATGTTACGAAAATTTAGATGATGAGGCTGGCCAGATGGTTTTTTCTCGGTAAATATGAATCGTAAATTAGCTGAGGCCAGCTGTCCTAAAATTGAATTTCTTGCGGTAAGAGCTATTTCCTTCAACATATTACAACGCTAAGTTACAGAACTCGTCTCAGAATTGTGCTCAGGGAGCTTTAAAAAGTTATTATATATGCAGTTAAGTTTTCATGGAATCCCTAAAATACTGAATAAATGCAATTGTAAATTGTTGGGAAAGCATGAGTGCTGAGGTTTCAAATTACACCACGAGGAAGTTATTTCATAACAAATTACGACTTTTCCAGAACCAGCAAGTAAAGAGGGTAATTAGAGATACACTGTTTTTCACTCTCAAATTTAGAGAAGCTTGTGGAACTAGATTAAATTTTTCAAACTGATTTCTATTAAAAAGAAATTTTGTTACTAAAATGAGAATAAAATCAAGTAGGTAAATGTTTTAAAAGTGAATGCAAGCAAACAAATGAGTATGGATAAATTATTTAATTTTAATACATTAAACATTCCAGAAATGATTAAAAACCTAATTAAGTTGTACTAATCTAGTTCTTTCTCAACAGTTTGTTGACGTTCGTGTACAGGTGTTACGTACAGGACAATATCGATATTGCTCTTCGTGCAGTACTTAAAGTAATGAGTGAAAATAATAAACGGTTCGAGCGTTTTAGGTCAAACGGATCAAAAACTAGCACTAGTGCACGAGATATATTTAACAAGAAGGTTTCTAACGTAAAAATATAGAGATTAATATTATTTACAAATTTCAGGGTACACATAATTTATTCAACCAAATGACAAAAATTACTCACGGCAATCAAGCAAGTCAAGCAGAAATTAGTGGTGAAGTTTCAACTCATTATCAAAATTCTGTTAGTATATTTAAAGGCATTCCTTTAGAGTTGGAACGCATTTTACTGTTTATTATTTTACCTTCACATTTTTTTGAATTTCTACAAATTGGAATTTTGTTGGTCGTTTACTCCTATAATTTTGTCTGGAATCTTGTTTCTTGACGTAGGAGTGGTTTTTATTTCTCATCCGAATTACAACGGTAGAAAATTTTGCGCGTTGTACGTTACACAACTTTATTCTTATCTGTCTACGGTGCCTTTTACTCTCCACTGTATCTAAGAACTTGTTATATAATATTGAGCGATGGTTCAATAATTCTGTAACTTCATTTCTTCGAACAGAAATGCATATATAAAATTCATGATCCGAATAGATGTGAAGAGCCTCAACGTAATTTCACATCCTTCTATTTTTCTTTAAGTGCCTCGTGGACGATTTATATTTGTGGCTTATAGTTAAATTACAAGAACGAGTTCAATGATTAAGGGATGCCTCTGCTCTAGGTGACGTTGTGCCAAGGCCTAATTCACCTCCTAATAGACCGGAATAGCTTCAACATGCGCATATAGGATTTTCGTATCCTTCCATTTATATCCCAGCGACGCGTTGTCGTTGAATCGTAGGATTAATTTTTGAATGTTGAGAAATAGTTTAATGATTTGGGGATGCTGCTGTTTGGGTGACGATATATAATTCATGGCCCAAATGGAGAATGAAAACATAGCCAGGTCTCCAGCTCCCCTTAAATGAGACATGACAGCAACATGGCAGGTGTGAGACACCTGCCAAGCTTTAACCTCATTTATGTTCTCTGAAATTCATCCGAAAATCTTTTGAGACGTTTTTCAACTCCACCTCTGCTAAACAAAAGCTAAAAACGATCCCGATAGCTAAACAAAAAGGGATCCTTTTAAATTTCAGGTGTATGTGAATTGATTATTTGAAATCGATTGAAACATCGATTATTTTGAATGTGCAAAATGCGACGCAAACAGTGAACATCTGTCAAGCGTTGCCAATATATAATGAAATTTTTATCCACTTCAGATGTTGGATTAGTAGTGGAATTTTTCTCAACAGTGAGATACTGTTGTATGCGTGTAATTTTCCTGATGCCGAGATATGTCGTAGTTGCATTGATTGAATTTTTTCTCACCTACGAGATACAATTGTATTAATTGAATTTTTTCCCTTACGAGATGCAGTTGCATTAATTAAATTTTTTCCCTTACGAGATGCAGTTGCATTGATTTAATTTTTTCCCTCTCGAGATGCAGTTGCACTAATTTAATTTTTTCCCCTTACCAGATTCAATTGTATTGATGGATTTTTTTTATCACTTTCGAGATGCAGTTGCATTGATGGAATTGTTTCTCACTTTCGAGATGCAGTTTCATTGAGTGAATTTTCCCACCGTCAAGATGAAGTTGCACTGATGGAACTTTTAACACGTCTAGTACCATTTTGAATAGGTTGAAACTGACTACTCTCGACAGTAAACATAAAGCGTAAATTGCCTCGGATATTAGGGACGGCTCGAGAAGTGGCGTGAAGTAACTCGATCATATTGACTTACCTGGAGCGAAGACCCCAAATCAAATTAACCAATTCACTGAGGAGTCTTATCCCCGCATGGATTGCACACCAAGATGTCAAACGTCTGAGAAGCATTAAAAGATTGCTACTCACGCATGCAGAAGCTAGTTCCGTGAATTTTAAATCAAGTTCAATATTGGTTCGAGGTATTGCTTTCACACCTAGTTTACTCGAGTTGGCAAGACTAATATGTTCTTCTGACGTCCGATATCAAAATTTTTCAGTTATATTTACTTGGATATTGGAGGAAAGTATCGATGTAAATGCCCCGTTCATACACATGCAGTGGTTCATCGTGAAATTTTCGTTGTTAGATTGATTATTACAATAATGCTGAACTCCTCGCTTTGCCGGTTGCGTTTAATTTATTGAACCAGAGAAAATCCATAGAATGTGTCTCGGGATTCATTTATGATCCATTGCGTGGTTAAGATCAGGCAATAGCGATACGCAGTACAAATAATAAAACGATAAATTATTAATTTTCTTCATTATTACCGAACAATCAAAGAACTTCTCGCGGGCCTTGCAACGTAAGGAAAAAATATTGTAGCCACAATTGGTTTGAAAATTTGGGAAATAAAGTGAAAACCCCAAGGAGTGTGCACCCATTCTTCCTCCTGATACGAAAGTAATGACCTGCATGCGTCAAAAGTTAACATTTTCTTCAGCCTCAAAATCTTCCCACATCACTTAATATTGAGATGATCTTGCGTAATGCTGCAGGCCTCGCGTACCATCTTTGAAAACGTATCATAAAGTTAGAGCGAGATTTTTCGATGGATTTTCTGCCTCCTTAGCCATATCCCAAGTTACAAAAGAGGCCAAATTTATAGGCTTACGAGTGGCCTGTAAGAAAAGCCCGGGAACTTAGGCAGGCTGGACCATGACTTTTTACACGAGTTTTCTACGGCTAATTTACGTGTTTTCCTCTTTTTCCATAGGCGCGGAATGGCCGAATAAAGCGGAGATACGGGCTCAGTATAGGACGGAGTAACGTCTCTTCTAGTCTTCTTATGGCAATAAAAATACAGAAGCTGGGCCGAGTGCTTACCCATTGCAGAGAACTAAAGCTATCTCGTTTCTGTGTAACAGTTTATTAGGCGTAAATGAATTGCATTAATACATGTTTACGACGATTAACAGGGATGATCATCGTCGCTTCGATTCACGTTGTAGTGCTATTATTCCTTACTTATGTTTCAACGGTAATTATAATAAGACAATACGTTTTTATAAAGCTAAATAAGCTCTTCAATAAGCTCATGGTAATATCATGCAAGAACTCTAGGAAGGCAACAAAATATGGATAAGCTGCACATATGCGGCAGACTCGAAACTGGCTTGTTATTGTTATCAGTATAATTCCATGGAAACTACACATTTGTGAATACATTTCTCCTGCTACTGATATCAGTCTTTATCATGACAACAACCTCTATCTTGTAGAGGACAAATCTGTGGCTGGGTCCGGCTCAAAATAATAATAATTTATTTACAAGTGTCCATATTGAATTGTTCAGTCATCTTCACGGAAGCACAGCAACTTAATTTATCTTCTTTGACCTTCATTTGCGGACTAAATTCAAGTCGTATAACTTATGAAGACATATGAATAAAAATTATCGGTTGATTATCTGAACAAATAATCATTGCATTATTTCAAAGAACATCATGATAAAAGTGGTGCTTTGAACATGAACAATACTGCAGAAGCCTGCTTAAAGCTACATCAAATTTGATCAAACTCAGCTATCACAGCAATTGTCGAAATTAGATTGTAATAAACGGTAAAATATGCACGGCCTAATTGGAGCACATGCACACTAATGGACGCCGAGGACTTTTGCTACAGCGTTCATCACTTTGGTCAAGTGGTGGAACTTTGGAAAAATGTAACTGACGCAACGGGTCTCCTTTCATGCTCTCCCCATGCGGGCACTTCGACCTCCATTCGTTG
>JALHKN010483177.1:0-15016 GCA_039513755.1 Hyalella sp. 3TK10
AGTATAGTATCATGACTACCATGAGCGCAGCAAAGCCGTAGCTGATGTTGTACTTGAAGGAGGCGTACGTAGATACAAGTGTGGCCCGACCCTCCCTTATGAGCAGATCCACACACTTGATGCTGGGGTCCTTGCTAGTGAAGGGGGCCGCCACGGAGGCCTCGGTCGCGGCCAGAGACACGCCGACGTGGGCAGCCTTGAGTGCACCGCAGTCGTTGCACCCGTCGCCACACATGGCTACGTGTCGGCTGTAAAAAATACATGTAGAAGGTCGTTTCGCCTGACAAATATGCGGAGTAAAATCAGTACTAATAGTTGGCAATGCACTTACAATTTACTTATGTTCAGTGGCTGAGTGTTTTTATGCTATTAAAGCAGCTAAGATTTATGTGATTACACATTGGCTAAAATATCTAGGTAAAATTACAATTAACCATTTAATGCGCACTTAAAAAATAAAAAAAATAAATAGGAAACTTTTATCAGCTCACCCGAGCTCTCTAAGTTCCTCGATGACTTGAACTTTCTGGTCAGGCTTCATGCGAGCGAACACCCTGCCTCGCAAGGCCAACTTAGCGAGCAATTTTCTATCGTGAGTCCTGACGTCTTCCCAGGTGCGACCATCCATCACGAACACCATGTCTTCCTCCTCCGCTATCTCTATCTTTTCGTCCTCCTGTATCTGCAAGAATAGCACACGTCGGAAAACGAGAAATTAGGGAAGCATGTCCTGCGTCACTAACGTTGGCTGATTTGCAGAGAAATGACGAAGCCTTGTTTTGAAATGATACCTATTAAATTTTAGCATTTCTGAATGTTCAAATGGGTTATTTTTCACTGGAAATGTATCGTATATTTCTCAATCTACACGAAGAATTGCAGTTTGAACGGTGAATTAAAGAAAAAGTGAATTACACATAACGTTCAGAAATTTGATTGGACATAACTTTGGTAATTTAACTTGTAATTTAATGTTGAGTGGATCTATAAAATCTACGGAGGTGACTTCGAATACTTAATTTACTTATCAATCATATTTCGCAGTGTTGCAACTTGATCTTATTGCAGGCCAAAAGCCAGTTGAAAACAGCAAAGAGTTTCACATGGAAGCCCAGATAAATAAATATTGGCTCAAAAGTTTTTGATAATTGAATGTTGTACATACCTTTGCTGTAGCTGTAAACGCCACGTTGTAGGACACTTCTAACCGTCTGACTGGTGCCCCCGTAGACTGTGATTGGGCAAATAACTTTGATTTATTTACCTAAACATAATTGTTCATTGAAAATTGAAAAGAAAGAGAAGGACAACAAATTCAGCATATTTAACTAGAACGTTTCGAAGACTAGCTCCATCATTAGTTCTGTAAAATTAACACATGGCTAAAACAATCACCACAGTCAAGTTTGGCAAGCAGAACTCATATAACTAAATTGACAAAATAAGGGACTGGCTGGTGGCAGATGAATAAAAAATACATACAATTTTATCTATTAACAATTTTAAAAGGTTTTATTTCCGGTATTATTTAAAATCTATATTTGTAAGCTAGAGAGGATCGCATATGGACAAGAAGAGTCTCATTTTACCTAAAAAGTGAATTGATCTACAAATTAATGATTAAAATTACGCGCAATTAGTTGACAGTAGGGAAGTACTCCAAAAATACAACTTTAAATTATTTAAATATTTGTTCAGATGCAGAGCCAAAGTGAGGGAGGGGGCAATACCTAATTTTGCTACCATCACTCGCAACTACCCAAGTAACCAGATGTGTAGTAAACATGTAGTTACTGCATGGTGTCTCCAAATAAAATCAACGTTGTAATACCATGTGGAAACTAGCTACTAATTTGGAAAAATATATCGCCTCACCACGACATGAAAATGTCATCTGAAATTCATCTATTAACCAGCTAGTTTCAATGTCGAAACTATATTGTTGATTCATGTTCATATAACGTAGCTTCCATGTGCGCACATCACAATCATATTCGCTTAGCAGCTGAATAGAAACAACATGGGGTTTCTATACCAATGTGGAAACTAGCTATAAATTTGGAAAAATAAATCGCCTCACCACGACATGAGAAATTCATCTAATAACCAATTGGTTGCAATGTAGAATCTATATAGTTTTTCCACGTTCACATAACGTAGTTGTCATGTGCGCACATCACAATCATAGACGTTTAGCAGTTGCCTAGTAACTACAAAGTGTTTCTATGCATATTAATTATGGTACACCAGTTACAAAGTAGTATGGATCCTACAACGCGTGTGAGTATATAAAACTGCATCAGCGTCTTACACACGTGTATCCTTTCCTAAAATGATACAGGTGCAGGTTGTCAGAGTCTCTCAAATATAATTATCAATCCTTCAGATTTGGGTCCAAAGATACGAAGATGATTCTGTAAATAAGTCTAACACAAAAGATTTTTTCACTAAATCCTAAGTTGGACTGATACAATTATTACTAACCCATGGGTAAATGATTTTCGAAGTATTCTTATAACTGCTATTAAATATTAATGACAATTAAAGCAATGACATTAAATACAAGAATAATTTCCTGCTGAAGGGTAACTGGATTAAACGAAAATTCGCTTTAGAGAATACACAGCGAATGGCCACGTTGTAAAAAGATTGTCATTAAATGTTGCTTGAACATAAAAATGTTATGTGATAACTAGATGCCAATTTCCGATGTCAATAGCACATTGAATACGGCTGAAATCGAATGTAACTTATTTCTAACATTACCACATCGTAGCAACATTGTTATTAAATGTTGCTTGGACATAGAAATGTTATTTGATAACTAGATGCGAATTTGCGATGTCAATAGCACATGGCTTGCAAATTGTTTCAAAACGCCCTTTATATCATAAATTTCAAACATTACTTTTACATTGCAAGATCGTGTAATTTCAACATCAATATGTCACCTGATAACTAGATGTAGTTTTGTGATGTCAATATCTCGTTGTTAGAATGTTACAAAATAACGTTTGCGGTTTTCATACATGACAATCAGCTAAAAATCACATGTAACAACCATATCGTCATCTGATTTCTATTTATTCACATAGTTACTACATAGTTACTACAAATCTGGTTACTTGGGTACCACTTCAAAAAATCGCTGACACGATAATTTATTAATTTGAGTGTTCACATCGTCACGAAACTTCTATACTAAAGTAGCTGAGCATCGTGGCAGGAGTCGCCGTACTGGCAATCCCCTCGCTCATCCACCTCATTCAGCCGTACTGGCAATCCCCTCGCTCATATCCACCTCATTCAGCCGTACTGGCAATCCCCTCGCTCATCCACCTCATTCAGCCGTATGCATTCACACCAAACGGAGCGATGGTGCGATGTCTCAGTGGCGTTGATTGACAAAAATAATTTTTCATCATTCATGTTTGTCTACAGGATTTAATGATCTTAAGTTCCGATTTATTCAATAAATTCATATTTCTAATCCCAAATAATAAAACGCGTTCATCCTTACAACGGTGCATGATTCTTGGCATTCAATTATAAGCATTTCATCCGATTAATATATTCATGCAATTTTGCAGAGCCACGTATTAATTATTTGTCAAAGTTGGGAGGTTTCGTTGATAGATGAACTATTTTTGTACTCGAAATTGCAAATTTTCAAATTATACTAAATATAATAATAAAACAACTTACTGTGGACTTCAAGATGGCACCCAAATCGTTATAGATAATTAAAGATATATATTTCAGTGATTGCAATCCATTTTGGGTGGCGGAGTTTAATTTAAAGTTTTAAAAACGTTCAGATTTAAAGTAGGCATTTGTGCTACCTTTATCAAGTACCGTCTTTTTTTATCACCTGTACATACAGGTAATAAAATATTATAATTGTAATAGCTCATTAGCTCACAGTTTTAAATATTTTTCGGAACAAGTGACACTAAACAAAGTTTCAACAATCATGCAAGAGAGTGTGAGCCGTACTCGGGAACCCTGAGCTTGGCTTCCAACCCTTTAATTTGAAGGTAACACATAAACTAAAAAAAATCCTCTGTACGCAAAAAGATCACCATCAGCTGTCCTGATTACACTGGCGATACGCATCATTGTAAGATAATTCCTCACGTTCGATTTGACGATGACCATTTTTTCTAGCTTCTTGACCAGTCCGCAGGCGCGCGCGACGCTGGTTGCAGTCGCAAGGCTGTCACCTGAGAGCAAAACATCTATATTTCAATTTCAACATTAAACAAAATCAAAACAATTGGTTTCTGAAATAAACGTTGAATTTTTCTATTTTTTTCTACGGTGAATGAAGCCGTGGAAAACATTCTTAGTTTGAATAATGAAAGTAATGATGACCATCGTTTGAGGAAATAACGATGACTAAAAAAAATATGGCTGGTAAATTCGGAAATGAACGCCGATATTTACAACGTTAATTTCATACTTCAGATATCATAATTGATATACTTCTTGGTTCAGATTAATATCATATTTAAAAATTCACGTAAACGATGAAACTCTACATCACGCACCCATTCAACCGTTTATGATTTTTTTTGTGGTTAGCTAACTTATTTAGAATAATAACATTTCTGTAAAAAAGTTGTCATGCTGAATGATGAACTAAAGTAATCCTGAGAGAATTTGTGATTAAGCTAAATTATCTCAATTATCTAACCAGTGATCATGACAGTGTCTATTTGAGCGTGGTGTAGGAGACTGAGACACTCTGGGGTCTCTGTCTTGGTGGGGTTGACGAAGAGAACGAGACCGAGCAAGCGCGCCTCAGACTCTAGTTGGACTCTCTGCTTGCGCTCCACCTTGGACAGAGAACAAAAACAGTTGTGAACACAGTTTCAAACGTAGAAATAATAATTTATTACTTCAATTAAGGATAAGGTATGAATAAATCAGGAAATAAATAAAAATAATGAATTTGTCTCACCAGCAAAACAAATGATTTTTTTTAGATCAGTTATCACATGGCCACAGTTTATCAAAAAATAAATCTCACTTCATGCCAGTTTGCTTTCCAGCTTCTCACAGCCAAGGCTATCACTCTGAGCCCTTGTAGCGAATACCACGTTAAGACATCGTCGAAATTGGACGGTACTGAAAATTTTCAGAAAGAGTTCAACATTTTCACAAAACAAGAAAAGACGTCAGGTACACACCTGTTTTTATTCTTAATAACAGCCTTTTGCAATTTTCATTAATCCCATTAGCATGAATTGGTCTAAAATTATCTGGTGCAGATGCGAAATAACAAGAGAAGATCACAAACTTTTTGAAGGGTCGCAAATTTGCTTCAGAGTTTCGCCAGCGCCTTTGATGAAGACATGAAATTCGTTATAAGATCCTTTAACTTGAGCAATGACGGTCATCCTTTGGTCGTTGGCGTCAAAAGGGAAGGTCTTGATTTGCGCCACCTCAAGGCTGTTTTTTTGAGATTCATTCGGTCTCAGTAGAACTGGAGTCAGTACATCGTAGTCGGGGTTTATACAGCCGTCATCTCGGGCTTCCATTTGCTGATAAGAATTGTAAGCTTTTGAAAATATTCTCTATTAATTTAGTCTTATATGCGACCACTGTTTGCAATAGAATAGCCCTGTTCAACAAATACAATAAATGACGATCAAACGGGTAATTTACAGAACAGTAAGTTTTATTACTCGGAGTGGTCATATTTACAAATAAATGAACAATTTAATCATAATCCGTCTTAGATTTACAATTTTGAGTGCACTGAGTTAAACAACTATTCTAACCATCAGTAGAGAACTTATAGTCAGAGACAAAATTTCGTACCCAATCAAGGCTCTCAAATATTCTCAATTCCATGGGATGGCCAATAAGGTTGTCGGACGTCGCTCCAGTTCTGGTGGAGGTGAGAGTGTGACAAGAACCCAAGCCTATTCTGAGTAGTTCTTGGTCGGGAGAAAGATCCCGTAGATGACGGCATTCTTGTTCGAAACTCCCATCTTCTGAACACGGCACCACGCTCGCCAGCTTCAAATCACTTTCTGTTAAAGTTCCCGTCTGTGAAGAGAATGAAAGATTTTCGTCCATAAATAGGCACTTATCGTTATATGTCGTCAGCGTCAGTGTTTATAAGAGTATTTTGACTGATTAACCAATAGAGTCATGACCGAATCTTTTATATCGCATCAGTCATGATGCTCTCTATAACACGATTGAAATTTACTAAAATGAGAACAAAAAATACAATGCATAATACATAGTTAAGAATTATGTACATGCATGTAGTGCATGTAGTTGCTTTTGTGTCGTGACCTCACCTTGTCGAAACAGACAACATCGACGGGGCCCGCCAAAGAGATGTAATTTGAGGACACGCAATAGATGTTGTTCTTCTTGAGCCGCCTCTGGGCCCACACGTTGATGGCAGTCATGGTGGCGGGCAGGATGGGGGGAATCACGAACGTTAGGAGGTCCAAGGAGTTGTACACGACCTCTTTCAAGGTGGCAGGCGGCTGCGAAATATTAATTTTGAGTGCATGTAATATTTAAAGTGTTAAATGATGTAGGGCAATTAATTTAAAACAATGAGTAAAAGTGGCGGCATCATTTGAAATTTATTCGAAATTACGAACGCGATGATTATAGACGATGGCTGCAAGTGTGATAATCATGAGCACTGTTAAGAAGTTCAAAGGCCAAAGATTCTATGAGTGTTTGACCAAGTGCGGATAGTAAGTGAAGGCCAGAATTGAAATTCATTTACAGTTATGAATGTTAGCTAGTCATGGGACTTGTTCTTGTACATAACCTCTTTTACATTGCATGCGGCTGCGACATTATTATTTATTTTGTTGTCCGTTCCACAAGTCTATGAAACCACACACCTGAGCCCTAAATGGATGAAGCCCTATAAAATATTACCATCATGCTGCTACTCACACAATAAAATTGATGTTACATTTCGTGTGATTGGTACGACGCATTTTAGAATAAAATACTATATTATACCTCGGTGTGAAGCCACATGTAGATACTCCCAGCCATAGCCCCGAAGCCGAGAATCACAAAGCAAACAAGCATCTTCATGAAGTCTGAATACAGATGAAATGCGATGGGCTTGGGAAACAGAATAGACCGAACCAATTCCCCGCGACTTGTGCTGAACCCTGTAGAAGGGGAACATGCACTTCGAAGGTCATACATGAATGACGATTTAAAAACTCTTCCGAAGGAGAAGAGAAGCCACTTCAAAAGTTTTCGTACCTAACAGGTTACAGGTTGATGTATTTATTGGTCATCCTGCAGAACATTGGTCTCGTGAGGATAAATTGTCATTCAAAACTCACCATCCTAGCTGATTGCAAGAAGCCGTCTGATTTTAAGAATAACATTTTAACTGCGTAAAATGTCAGAAAAAATAGACAAGTGTTGAGTATTGCCTCAGGAGACTGTGAAAAGCCACCGATTTTAATAAAAGTATGATATAACATGGTAAGAATTTGATAAGGAACGGTAATTAAAATCTAAAAATGAAAAAATATATTCAGAGTACTACCAGTTTCGACCATCACCATGTCGGACAGCAAAAGTTTATGAATTGTATTAAATATTTTGAAACTACTCAATGATATAAATCAAATTGAAACCCACCGGTGTTTAGCACCACTCCAACTGACTGAACTGAGCCTCTTATTTGTAGGATCTCAGAGCCGCTGTAAAGGATGTGCTTCTTGTGGAGGTTGTCGTTGATCATTTGTTGAGAATTTTCTGCCTCCGACAAACCGACCTTTCAGAGCAAAGTTGTATTGTTACGGCGTCAGTTTACTCAGCTTTGAACTTGTCTTCGTGAGAGCAAGAAAAAACAACCGGGAATTTCTATACTTTTTAAGACATACTTCAACTCGCGAACAAAATCCTGTTGAAATTATTTCTTACCTGAATAATTATGCGAATTAAGTTTCTAAATCTTAAGATAAATACTCCAGTAACATCAAATAAAACGGCAAAGTCACAATATGTATCAATCTAGTAAATTATCTGGTTAACAGTTTAGGAAAACTGGATAACAGTTTAGGAAAACTGGATCTTAAATTTTCTGACAATTCTTAGATTTTTTACTCTCGCCATTCATTGATTGACGCAAGATTTTACTTGAAGGTTTTTTCAACAGTACAAATTCGTCAAAGACAAACGCCATCTATTCCTAGACAACCTTTCCGATATTTGACATTATTTATTGACAAACGCCCTTACTTTCTGAACAACTTGAGTAACTGAACACGAACTACTACCCACTTTGGTTATCGGGACGGATTCGCCCGTGAGTACCGCCTCGGTCACCACAGCGGCGCCGTCGACGAGCGCCACGTCAACCTCCAGCACCATGCCTGACTCCAGCACCACCACGTCTCCCGGCACAACGAGGCGTGAAGACAGCGTGCGTTCTGGGAGTGGACACGTCATTCATTGAAGCATCTGAACTGCGGTTTGTTTTTGACGAATTCTTATAGTAAGTGACCAGTCAATTTGCCATAATGTAGTTAATATTGATTGCTGCATCTCAATGTTTGGCAAGCAGTTTTTATGAGGCTATTTTACTTTTTTACTTTAAACTATACTGACTATAAAGGCCAGTATAACTATACACCATTAATTGGGCAGTATTTTCCAATGCTGAATGGAAGCATTTACATTCAACTAGGTTGCATATCTCGTGCAAACGAAGTGTGAGGATTCAGCCCAATTTTCCAAAGCAGTTGAATGGTGTATTGGCTGTCGATCATAAATTCTGAGGGTATAAACTTACTTCTGTTGTTCCGTAATGCGGACATTTCACACTGCGACGTCATTGTTTCCCTCAGAATGGAACTTTGCTGCGGAGAAAAGAAGTGTTAGTTCTTCGGTTCTGAGACGCTTCAATGCTTAATTCATTCATTCTCAATAAATTGACAAATTTGTCATAAACTGAAAGTTTACCATGAAACAAAAATGTTCCATACTCTAAATTACCACGAACTGAGAATTTTTAATGTATTGGAAGTGGACCAAAATGAAACGATTCTTGAGATAAATCAATACACCCTCGGGGTAACGAACAGATCTGTAATAATCAGTCAAAATTGACAAATCGAGTGCCACAGTTCGTGGTAAACATGTATCCCTTTTTCTGAGACTCAACGGAAGACTTTATCAGTGATTCGTCTCATTAAAAGCATCAGAACTCAACATTATGTCGTGGAAAGTAGTAATGACTCACTCTGCGTGTCTCCCAGACGCTCGAGGCTATGGACAAGACGGAGAGCAAGCCGATGCAGATGGCAAAAATGTAGTATAGTTGTAGGCTCCACAAGATGATTGTGTAAACTTGGAACACGTAGAAGGGATTTTTGATCTGGAGAAAAGAATCACTATTGTTGATATTGTTCCAGCTACTAAACTAATTCTAAAAATTGATTCTATGGCGCCGAAAACAAGTTTTATTAAATCAAAGGTCTTACAAGTTTTAAATTGAAGTTCGGAAATTATTTGAGTGAGCCATTAATAGTTTTTTTGGGGTTTTACATAAATCCACAATAAGCACCTGAACTTGAATATATCCATGGAAATTGATGTTCTGAGCAACACAAAATGTGTTTAGACAGAAACGTGGCATTTTGCATTGCAGAGAACTGGTCCCCGTAAATGCAAGCCGTTTATGCTCAGGAAACTTGAAGCGGAACTCACTTGCTGAAGTATAAGCTCAGGGATGGAGAGGACTTCGATCTTTATCTGGTTTTCACCAAATAATTCGTAGCGCCGATCAGCTTTTTCGCTGTTGAGTCCGCCTCTATTATTATAAATGCCTTGCAGGCTTAGGGTCGATTCGTAGGATCTGTGAAAATTAAGCGTTCATTTTAAGAATTGACCTAAGGTTCAAGCACAATTTATTCGATTTTTATCATATTTCTCAGAGAAACTCACGCTCGTGATTGTAATTAAGGAGCATTGAGAAGTAGGGATTAATTTTGTTGACCAATAAGTTAACACTATTTATAAAGAAAAACTGCTGAGGAATAAATTTTGTTCACGAAAAAAACGACGTTTGTTGATGAAGCAGCATTGATAGAGAAGAATCAACTCTGTTCACGAAAAGAAAACATTGTTGATGAGGAAACGAGAAATTTTATTTTATATATATGCGTTTAATTTGTCTACCTGAGTCTGATAAACATCTGTGAGGCGTTGTCCCACACGTATTTGATTTTTTTGTTGATGAAGAAGCGGACCGACGACTTCGACTGCTCGGGGGGAGACGTGAACGTTTCGCCGTCTTTGATGATTTTCGTGGAAGGAACGAGATCCGACACCACGTCTTCCTCCCACTCTTGGTCGTAGATGTCCTGTGCATATTTGAACAGTAGCATGACAAAATGGCTCAAAATACTTGTTGACTTGAATCTAGTATGATCTATATGTCTACAAAAAATTTAATACCTACCCTGCAAAATTCCTATGTACCTACCGTACAAAGCATCTTTGTAGCGAGGTCCAGCGTGCTAGGTTTGTGGGTGCACCGAAGTCTGAAGGAAGATCGCCATGTGAGCACCAGCAGCAGCAGTCCACCGGTCATCACACACGCTACTGTCGTCAGGGCAACCCGCCCCCAGTCTCTGACGAAGCCCTGGATCGCCTGAAGTATGATGAGTGCATTTTATTCATCATCGATGATATCATACCATATTGAACTCAATATATATTATATTTTGGAATGTGTGTCAGTTTGTCAGTGTGTGTGTTTGAAGCCTCCCTTGGTATTATGGATACCATCGTCGTATTTTATCTGCTAAATTTCGTCGAAATTTATTCAGAGGTCGCGCATTAGCATCGCATCTATACCACCATGCATTTGAATCGGGGCGTCGCTCATAAAAAACTTTCGTTACCGAGAAACGCCGGGTTACCCTGTCACGCCCGGTTAACCTGCTGCGCCGGGTTACCCTGCCACGCTGAGTTACCCTGCTACGCCAGGTTACCCTGCTACGCCGGGTACACCTGCCGGGTAACCTACTACTTATCGCACACAACCTCCCGAGCAACGCCGAGTTAACCTGCTAGAACTCAATACTTTCTCATTTTACTCAGTAATATCGAGGATTTCCAGCGCTACATCGCATGAGATGCAACTCGAGCNCTATTATATCAATAATAGCAGATAGGATTTGTAATTCTGGATCCCCTGAGATCTGTACATGTGTAACGTGCCGATGTGCTTTTAATTTGTACTTGGTGTCCCGCCTTGATCATTTTTTTTTTGCTATTGCGAGGAGCAAGATTTTTGAGATGCAAGCCAGTGTTCAGTATTTTTTTCCTTATAAAATTGACTCACTAAGAATTCCAAGCAGCATTGGAAATGAACTAAACTGTAATTACGAGAGGAAATCGGGTATATCATTTCATTATTTATTTGTTCATTATCATTCTACTGCATACGTTT
Organism: Hyalella sp. 3TK10; assembly: GCA_039513755.1. Taxonomy (NCBI): domain Eukaryota; kingdom Metazoa; phylum Arthropoda; class Malacostraca; order Amphipoda; family Hyalellidae; genus Hyalella; species Hyalella sp. 3TK10. The sequence goes on from JALHKN010483177.1 coordinate 11,474, forward strand.
GTGGGAAACAAATCTTATTCGTGAAAGAATGTTAGGTGTACTATCGATTCTGTGGCCGATGACAACGTTTTAGCCTAGCGTTCTTGCTATCGTGAAGCAGAGGAGCGTGAGCGTTAATATGTCAGATAGCGGTGTAATCAAGCAGCTTTGGCGTGGTGAGTCGACGAAGTAGACAGTTAGCCTTGCAAATTTGCAGAAGAAGAACCCTTACAGAAGTATACATTCACATCATGGCCGAAGTGACGAATTTATTTATCTATTTTATGACAGGCTAAATATATTTCTTTATCATAGCCAGTGATAAGGCGGATGCATCGCGCATCCTCGAACGTAAATGTAGCTAATCATATACTATTAGACGAATGAATCCCAAATCCCAATATTAATAAATGTCTTGATCCAGCAACCTTGCCTAGAATATTTTGCTTAACAAATTTCCAGCATTCCGTTTCTCTGTTTGTTATTCGAACAGCATTACCGAAAAACTAGAATTTATTTGTTAGATTCTTTCTTTCAAGCCAGCATGACTCACGTGCACACCGTAAAAACTTTCTTGCCACTAAGAAAGTGAGCAAGTTGGCACACACATCGCAAAGGTGCACCAAATTTCTTTCTCTCTGATATTAACGATTCAATCGTTGGTGGCTTGGTCAAGATTCTCATGCTCTTCTCTGATACTCACGATTTCATCGTTGGTGCCTTGGTTGAGCTTTTCAGGTTCTTGTTTAGTCCTGCAACAGAGCAGCTCCGGCCGCGTCATGGTCAAGAACTGTTATAGGAAGATCCTGGCCATCAACGATCGTTTGAGTAAACCACGGAATTATTTACTCGAATGAAATAAGAAGAAATCAAAAGATTTCTTATAGGCTCTGAAAAACGTTAGAAGTTAGGAAACAAAACTGAGTTGAACCAAGAGAAATACGTATTGGGAGTAGTTCTAAACACTGAAAACGTGAGACGTAAGGGAGGCACGAGTCCCACTGCAGAAGGGAACATGAAACGATAAGACCAAATTTGTCAACTCTTCAAATCCTGTAAATCTTTTGGGAGAAAATATCCCCGCTATCATGCACGAAAGATATAAAATGAAAGCATTTTAAAATGTTCACAACGTAAGGTACCCTAAATATCACTCAAATGCAAAACGGCTGACAAGAAAAGTACGTTGACGCCACGGAAAGAAACTATTGAAAATGTGAAGTCAAAAAAAGACATTGAGATGAAACGCTTGTTTATTTTCCATATGATTCTTCAAGGTAGCCATCAACGAGAAAAATGCAAAAATAAAATTAGTTCAGTGTCGACGTCGCCTTTAATTATTAACAAAGTAAATTGTATTAGAGTGGTAATGAGTTTTGGAACGTAAAGTGAACTCGGCCACTCGAGAGAAGAGACTAGATCAACTGCAGAGACATCGTTTATCTAGTTAAGCTGATACGAGTACTCTTCCTTATCGGAACATCAGCCACTGATAAAAAGCATCACAACTGTCATGGCTAAGATCACGATGGGGGATTTACTTCCGAGTGCGGCTGTATAGTAGCTGCAAACATTCCCCCAAGGTCACAGTTTTCTTTATTTTCTCGGTCCATGCGTAAGAAATAAATCTGTAAGCCCTCGGCTAAGGCTAAATTTCAGACACTATAGAATCCATAGTTTTTTAGTGGAGGTCTACAGGACACAAGTTTCTGCACATTTAAATTACATAATTTAGCAATGCATCTAAGTATTAAAACAACTATGTTCTAAATCTTGCATTATAGGATCATTACCATCAGGTTATTTAAGAGGAAATGAGTAAAATATATTTATTTCCTTACACCGCAAATGATCTTACCGAAATATTGAGCGTCTAAGAAGATGTGATTTCTAACACTTAACTAAATGACGAGGGAGCCTTCCGTTGATAAACAAAATTGACGCAAGGCCTAGACCAAAATGTTACAGCGAGTGAATAGGAAAGTAAGTTGCGATGACACAATCTATAGTTAAACTCCCAGAAAAATTGTATCCAATAATTTCTCATTGGGTTGGCACACATACGCGATTCGAATTGCAAATGAAGCCTATGTTTTAAAAAATACACAAAATGCAATGCACGATGCTGCAGTAAGTAACCTATTGCCAGTAAATGTTTCTTCAATTCACGAAATTAGTTGGGTATATACATGACACTACACACGGTAAAATATAGACACAAAAACACTCAACTACACATCAAACACATACGTAACACATCAAAAGCACACAATTACATATTTAAAACACACAATTACTCATCCAGAACACACAATTACACATAAAAAATCACAATTACACAACCAAAACACACAATTATACTTAAAAAACACTATTACGCGTCAAAAACACACCATTTTAAACAAAAACACATAATTACACATCCAAAACACACAATTACGCATACAAACACACAATTACCCATCAAAAACACAGAAATACCCAAACAAAACACACAACTACATATCCAAAACCTACATTTACACATCAAAAACGCACAAATACACAACCAAAACACACAATTACACATCAAAAACCCACAATTACACATCCAAAACACAGAATTATACATCAAAAATACACATTTATACATCAAAAACACAATTATACATCAAAAACACATAATCACACATCAAACACCTCCAAAACACATAATTGTGCATTAAAACGTCCAAACACATATGTACGTGTTAAAAACATCCATAACACATTGTACATTAATACACCCAAAACACATGAGTACACATTGAAACATCCATAATACAAAATAATGCACTAAAACAACAATAAGCCATAATTTTCCATCAAAAACATCCAAAACACATCATAGCATGCTAAAAAACATCAAAAACATGTGTACACATTAAAACATCCAAAACACATAGAAAACAACCAAATACTTAATAACGCATTTAAAACATTCAAAACACATAATAACACATCAAAAACATTTAGAACACATAATTGTACATTTAAAACATCCGAATACATGACTACACATTACAACATTCAAAACCCAGAAATACACATAAAAGCATCCAAAACAAATAAGTACGTATTAAAAACATCCAAAACACATAGTTACACATTAAAAGTATCCAAAACACGCAATTAAACATTTAAACAGCTGAAACACGAATTCTTTATCTATTGATTACGAGCGATGAGTGAAGACGTTAACCGAAAACATTTGACAACAGCATTTTCTTGGAAGCCACGCCAACAAACTATCGTCCGAAATTTGTTCACAGAGGCGTAGAAAAACTCTCAGACTTAAAGCAGATCACCTACAACACGGTTCAGAACGTCTGCGTCGTGAGCGAGACTTTAGTGTCCAGCTGAGACTGGTGTGCTAAGCAGTGCTCCTGAGACTGGTGTGCTGAGTAGGTCTGCTGATACTGGTGTGCTGAGTAGGTCTGCTGAGACTGGTGTGCTGAGTAGGTCTGCTGAGACTGGTGTGCTGAGTAGGTCTGCTGAGGCTGGTGTGCTGAGTAGGTCTGCTGAGACTGGTGTGCTGAGTAGGTC
>JALHKN010485306.1:0-12023 GCA_039513755.1 Hyalella sp. 3TK10
GTTCTTGAAGGCGTTCATACTCGGGGCGTCAACGATGCTAGCAGGGAGTCTGTTCCACCTGTCGGTGACACGCAACGTGAAGAAATGTTGTCGCATCGATGAGTTGCATCGCTGTTTTTTTAGTTTGCATGCGGTTACCGTCAGAAGTTTCATCGAGGTGAAAATGCGCAAAAACTATGGTGTTATGGATAATAATACGCACCTTTTTTGGTTAGAAATTGTATTTAAGCTCCATCGAATGAGAATATTCTCTGTTTCCACGATGCAGACGTAGAGGCTCGTATGATAGGGATTTCAGCCGTTTGTGCTGGGCTGGCTATGAAATAAGTAAGCTAATTTGTAAATCCATTTTTATATATGTGAACAGTTATATTCGTCAACTTAATTTTCGATCTGGACACTGTTCGACGCAATTTTGTTTAAATGGATATAAAATTGAAATTTTGGGATTGGTTTTCATACTGCTGAAACTCCCACACTGCACAAGAGTGAAGCTTGAGAATTTTAACTGATCTAGAATCGATTCGTGCGTGATAAAATTGGCATCAATACTATTTGAATATATAATTTCTCTGCATTGACACTGCTCAAAGAGATCATTGTTTTCCATTGTATAGTTAAAAAAAACGATTCACTTATGTCAAATTCAAATCGCAGACGACACACAATTTAGAATTTTTTATAAGACCAATCCACATGAACGGTGGTGTAAATCCACACAAATGTCTCCATGGGCTGTAAAATGTTCTCTCTGGGTTCACGAAAGTAGAAATTTTGTCCTGAAGAAAAAAATATGTAAATGAGAATCATCACCCCATACTTTTCTAAAGAAGCGTTACTGTGACAGATAACTGTGCACAAGCTTGGCAAATTGTTTCTATCCAACGATGGAAAGTTTAATCTTGCTAGAAGTTTGATCTACAAGATGATCGGGTGCCACCTCACGGCCATACATCAGCATTGTATGCATAAAAAGTTCATCGAACTCTTCATGCTCATCTTTAAATCGTTCATTGAACTCCTAATGTTCAATGATTGCCGGATGAGATACTTTCGCTTTAATTACCACTTCTTCCTCCGCTGGATCCTGGATATGTTGTTTAAAGTCACCCTAACAAATTTTTTCAATGAAATCGATAGATAGTGAATAGCGCGATGGCTAAATGACCAAAAGATAGGTCAAAGCTGCTTAACCAAAGTTTGAAGACAAAGGCAAGTTCTCCAATCTTTATTCAGGACACCATTTAAAGACGCTCGGAATGAGGGATGCGCGAGACAAATACGATTTGATAACGTTAATAATTTCAAGGATTACTCACAATAATCGAATGCAATAGATGAACTGAGAACTGTGGAATTGGGAGCGTTTTACCTGATGAATACGTAATTTTCTGCAGTTCATGTTACAACGGTGCAAAGATGCTTTGATTGAGCACCATCTATCCTCTGTCTAGACTCTGGACACGAGAGGCCCCACAATCACTTCCCCCGTCACGGGATGGGTCGTGACACTGCTAAAAATCTGAACACTTGATGGGCACCGCTTTCTTGATATACGCGACCAATTTGGAGGTTTTGTCGATGACTCCCAAATCCATGCAATACAACTGATCAATGGTTATTGGAGATTAGAAGAAACTCAGCTGGATCATTTATGTATGTGGCTTCAGGTGAAATGAGTAAAAATGTGCACGTTTAAATGACATGAGGGCGGCGGAATTGATGCACTGGAAGCCCACTTGTCAGAATATATAACTGCATAAACATATTTTATTCCGCACTATATTTCTAAATGATGAGTGATAAAGCGATAAAATGCTTATGAATATAATGCCCAGTGGATATCGATGCAAAGTTACTAATGTACATTTTCTGTGTTTACGTGCGTAAATTTATATTTCATTTATAATTATTATTATGAAAACTCTTTTAGTTGACAACTGTAGTCTTTTTATGATTGTTTCAAAGCTAGTCGAAATGCTGTTGAAGTTCAAAATATTTGCCATACCTGAAGTTCATTTAATTTACAATCCTTTGGAAACATTCAGACAGCTATTTGATTTTCAACGGAAATGTGAAATTTGTTTGTGTTGAAGTTGAAATTATTTTTGTTGTTGCACTGATAAGTCCGTAATATTTGTGTAAGTCATTTCACCTCAAACTTGTATTTCTCAAGTAAAAAATTCGGTTGTATTCCTTCAGTTGGTTATCAACAAATATTTTCTTTTACAAAATTCAGAGTCATCCTAGCTGGGGATTGAATGACAGTGAGGAATTGAAATTGATAACGAACGAATCTTCACAGTATGTGATTAGTAAATTCAATTTCAATATGACTTTAATTAAATTTGGGCTCCAATTTCTCCATAAATCCACGCCAATTAAGACAACGTTTTGTTTAGTTATGTAAACGTTTAATTTTGAAAACTCTCATGTTTAATTTTGTAAGCATGATTATATATTGTGATAAAAAATGTCAATCCAAATCCAGTTCAGTCTGAGAAGGGAATTAACTACAATGCAAGAAATCAGTGCAATAAGATCAATTGCAAGCTCAGCAATCTTTTAATCCTTCGTTTCTTTAACCTGCTTAATAAAGTTAAAAAAATTAGCAAGTGGAGATTTATTTTGAACCATCATTATTAAGAAATGAATTTCTTCGAATAAGTTATAACAATTCCGAAATCATTACGTCCAATTCCTTTCATTTTTGAGAATTGTTTCTTCGTATATTTTGATTTTTTTTAAATTAAGCCTAAATTTTGATTTTCACTTGACTTTGTGTTCCAAATTTGAGCAAATATCCTCTATTAAATTATCGTTATTTGAGGAAAAATTAAATTAACAGGATATTTTGACATTTTCCTGTCCACACATCCCCTGAAAATTTGCTTACTGTGTTCCTGATAACAAGTGTGAATTAAAATAATACGGGCTGATGTTGCTCTGGCATTCATTGGTCATGTACAAATAATTGTATTTGATAATGAGCGTTGAGATTAATTATGCTCCCAAAACGCATTGAACCTTTGAAATCAAATCAATCTAAATTATTGATGCAAGAGATTCAGATGCGAAACTGGATGATACATTTCTTCATGAACTAATTACAGTAAGAGTTAGTAGGATATATTTAGATACTTCTTTCAACAATTGCAGCAAGAGTTTGCCAGTGCACATTTGTCTTGCCAAACATTTTACTCGGTCTCATAAACGCAGTGTGTGACTTCACGTACTGCCTACGTACCAGAGAACGGAGTCGCTTTCATGACCATAAGAAAGACCGTAAACTCAGACTCGACACCTGCACACACCGCTTGCTGCAGTTACGATCTTTATGTGACCAAATTAAAAAAGTTATGCTCCAGAAATTATTAGCCATTGTCTGGGCTCTCTTTATCTGGATGTTCTTCAGATAATATTAAGTCAAGCAGTGCTTTGGTCAAATAACATATATTTATCTAATGAGTGCTTTTAATCACACAATTTTTTTCTCCAAAATCAAGATATAAAATGGTTCACGATTTCTGTCAGTGGATGGCTGGTAAATTATTCTCTAAGAATGTTTGACCTGACATCGCTCGTGACGGTCGGTGTTGATTAGAATTGATTAGAGTGCACACATGAGTTGATTAGAGTTGATTAGAGTGCACACATGAGTTGACTAGAGTGCACACATGAGTTGATTAGAGTTGATTAGAGTGCACACATGAGTTGATTAGAGTTGATTAGAGTTCACACATGAGTTGACTAGAGTTGATTAGAGTGCACACATGAGTTGATTAGAGTTGATTAGAGTGCACACATGAGACGATCAGAGTGCACACATGAGTTGATCAGAGTGCACACATGAGTTGATTAGAGTTGATTAGAGTGCACACATGAGTTGATTAGAGTTGATTAGAGTGCACACATGAGATGATCAGAGTGCACACATGAGTTGATTAGATGATAACAGCTTGCTGCAAGCTTCAACCTAGAATAAACGCTCATTCAATTTTCTGGAGATGAACACAAATTTCCAGACGTGAAAACGGCAAAGTTTAGCGTGCGTGAAGCTTTACGACTTTAAACGGGAGCGAGTTAGTGAGGATTACATCACGATCTCGAGTGCAGCAGAGGCAGCAATAACGGCTTTAGCCTTTATATACCGCGGCCTGGAGAGTCGAGAGCATCAGTGTTCGACGATCACAACACAACTACAGGCATGGATCTGAAAGTGGTGAGTTCAAAAACCGTTTTTAAAATATAATTCTCTATGAACGCCAACCATGAACTTGAGAACGTTAGAGAATTATTATTATTAGTACAGTCCACTTCACATGATAGCTTATGTGAAAACAGAGACTAATCTGAAAGTTTTTTATTACCTCAACTTATAAACTTCGCATCGGGTACGATAGTATTTTTGAGGTGTACTGAAATATTTCGGGATTGAAAAATTCCAAGAGTTAGCGTTCTTAAAACAAACGCTCTCACACCAAACATAAATGTGAAAGGAGTAAATTAGAAGAAATCACAATTAAACGAATTTATAAGGAACTCTAAATTATAGTATATCAAGAAACATAGAACGCATGCGAATGATGTTCTAAAATGAAGTTCATAATGAAATCTGGGAGCTAAAGGAATTTTCTTTGTAATTTACTTACTAATACAACATATGGCAACAGACAAAGATCTGACAGCTACAAGGAGCAGCAATTTTTACAAATAGGATGCACGGTGGAATAAATAATTTTCGTTAATTGAGTGGAGCTAAATTAAAATTTTAAACTTGATAAACTAAACTTAATTCGATCGTTCATCATTACGTGGCCTGTGACAACAGACATGGTTACAAAAGTGTTTACATCATTCAGACCTGGCAAATGATACACAATTAAAACATAACAAATAAGTTATTTATGAAGAATTAACACAAATTGATTTAGATAATATGTATTGGTGCTTACATTTTCTAAATTAAATTTTGTTCGTACCTGGAAACACATTTCATTTTTGAAGTGGCAGAATGAAGAAAAAATAGTAAATGTAATCAGGGCCAATTTATTTTTGATTCCAAAACGGCCCTTAAGTTTCTTTTAATGATCAAAAATATGGTCTGGGCGCACATCAGCAATTGATCCTACCCATGTCACTATGTACGTTTAACTGAAAGTATCCAAGCATGCAGATTTTTGACTGGAATATGGTATGGCCATGACTTTAAAGCCTGGGCATAGTAATGTGTTAAATTAACTAGAGTCTGGCCTGAGTAATAAATTTACCAGCAAACATATAGGATTTTGAGTCTAGAGACAGACTCAGTGACGCCAGGCTGAGCTTGAACCGTGTGAATTTAAACCAGAGCTGAGCTGAGTTACCACGGAATCACTCCGCGTTTCGATCTTCCCTTCACAGTCAACATTTTTTGCCGTCACAGTCAACATTTTTTGCCGTCACAGTTAACATTTTTTGCCGTCACAGTCAACATTTTTTGCCGTCACAGTCAACATTTTTCTGTTAAATTCCTTCCATTTTATTCTTGACAGATATTATGCCTGCTGATGGTGGCCGTGATGGTCAGCTTGGCCGCCCCTGGCTTTGGCTTCCACGGTAAAGGTCACCACCACATCGGTCATCACCACCACGGCCATCACAACAAGCATGGTCATCATCATGGACACCATCATGTAAATCATCATAAACATGGCCATCACCACAAACATGGGCATCACCACAAACATGGTCATCACCATTCCCATCACCACAAACATTCTCACCACCACAAACACGGACACCACCACAAACACGGCCACCACCACAAACATGGTCACCATCACAAACACGGTCATCACCACGGACACAAACACGGTCATCACCACGGACACAAACACGGTCATCACCACGGACACAAACACGGTCACCACCACGGTCACCACCACGGACATCACCACGGTCACCACGGTCACCACGGTCACCACGGCTATCACTAACAGTGAGTAGCCAAGTTTTAATTTAGTCATTACCACTCTCATGACCACTCTCATGACCACTATCATGACCACAATCATGATTGGAAATATTGCTACATAACTCAATGATGTGAAACTTCAATAATTAATTTATATTCATGCACAATCTCAGTCGCTCAATAAACACTAACCAAACAAATTTAACTCAAATTTGTACTCCAAGAATCGAATTTTAATTTGAATTTTAACTCTGAAAAATGTGCAGATATAATTGTACAAATTTGTACAACTTAAATCATTCTAAAAGACTTACATTAGCACAAGATTTACTACAAATTAAACTAATTTCATCATTTCAGACGTATTGAAAAAAATAAATTATTTGAATACAAGCCTGACCCGAAACATTTACCATGCCGAGCATATCCAACCAAACTGCATTCTTACGATCGAAAATAATTCCGAAAACATAAATTATTAATGAATCAATGAGCAGGTACCATTTTATACATATCTATTCTTACTATTTCTATACAACTATTTTCAACCTGTTGTATGTATTGGACAAATTCGATTCCAGAATCCAGCCTGACGCGAACTGTGTTTGCTCAGCCGAACACAACGAACCGCACTGGACGATGACGCGCGAATCCAAGCCCATACGATCTCCCATTTTTGTTATGCTTCTAAGATAAGAATATTTTTCGTGATGAATTCTTGGAAATGCACTGTGGAGGGTATAAAAGTTTGATTAAAATTATCCAACGATTTTTTACCTCATTTCCCTTATTTCATCAAAGAAACAGGAAGATTTTCTGCAAGAACTGAAGCACTGCAGTTGGTTTGATGCCCTATGGTGCAGTCGCCGATTGTAAAGAGTCGAGAGCGAGGTTATATCGATTGACGTTTTTAATCTCAAAACGAGAAGGAAAATATGTATTCACATGTCAATGTTCTCATAAAATTTGTCGATCCAAGATCTTTCGGTTCCTCAGTTTTGGCTTCATTAATTAGAGAGCTGGTGAGAAATAGCGTCCACATTATGCACTTGTGCTAACACACTACGCAAAAACTCAGCTCCTTAAAATATATCCAGGTTATTTGCATATTCAGCTGCATCGACTGGGGCCTTAACGTATTTGTCTAGCCAACGAAGGTATTTACAGAGAGTGACTATCTCTGCATCGTATCGAGCAGCTCAAACACCGGCCAGCTTCGATAGAACAGTTGTTAAAATAAGCCCGACAACCATACGACTTAACATGAGATGAATGAAAAAGAATAACGTCCATACCATACTGAACTAACTTGTGCAGTGATTACTTCGGGTATGCAAATGACGTTAAATAAACTAGATACTTGAAGAATAGACGCTTTTGAAGCGCCTAAAACTCGTCATTAAAAATTTAGTGTTTATCTTATCGTGAAGCGCTAGTTTAGTTTGAGACTATAATCGAATATACGAGTATGAGGAAAAGAGGAAAATAATAATTTGCATTATAATCACAGTAATTACATTTATACTATAATATAATTTTACTTGCCATTTAGCATCCAATTTATGCATGGTTTGAGGAATTCTATAATAATTTATTCACTGGCTTAGCTATGAATTCCATAAGAATGAGTGAGTGGCTAAACTCCGTCATCCTCCAACCTACGATCAAATTTGCCTCATCATAAAATAACATTTTAATCACAGCTACACCTTCAATAGTTTCAACGTGACAAGTAAAAAGAGCGTACATTCGATGTATATAATTGGAACTACCCGTAAAATATCAGTCGAAAAATTAATCACTAACTAAAAATTTGTTGAAGTTCAAAAATGAAAACATCCTAAGAGCTTGTTCGCTCTTCGGCGATTGAAACGCCATGTGATCTGGTTACTTTTTGCAAAGTGGTAAAAGGTTTTCAATCTATCATCAAAGGCTTAGGTCCGTATGTATCATGCAGCGTCAGCAGGAATTATGAAAATTGAAATTAAAAACATTCCCGTAATAGTAAAATGGGCATGTATGAAACAGAGAATAGTGAAACACAGTCAATTGAAGCAAAGGTTAATCCTACGTATTGAAAAGAACATTAGTATTCTGTAAATCTTCGTGTTTCTGTTTTTAAAAGTATAAATAGAACCTAAATTTCAGCATCAACTTGGCTTCTACTGGGTCTAACATTCTCAAATACTTAATACTTCGAAAGTTCATTAAATGGAAGAGAAGAAAAAAATGAAATTAGAAGAGAGAAACGAAAAGACACAAGAGAAATGAAAGAAGAGAAGGGAAACGAAAAGAGAAGCAGGAAATAAAAGAAGCAAATAGGAATGAAAGGAAAAGAGAGAAATGAAAGAAGACAAGACAGATGAAAGGAGAAGAGGAAATTTAAAGAAGCCAAGATAAATGAATGGAGAAGAGAGAACTGAAAGAAGGATAGATAAATGAAAGGAGCAAAGAGAAATTAAAGGAGAAGATAAAAATTAGGGAAACAAAAAGTAAATGCAAGTGGAAGAGAAATTAAAGAATGAGTGAGAAATGCAAGTAGAAGAAGATATAAATGAGAGAAGAAGAGAGAAGCGAATGGATACTGAAAAAAATGTAAAAGGGAGAGATATGAGAGAAGAAGACAACAAATGTAAGAAGTAGAAGATATCAATGAAAAAAGGGAATTGTAAGAAGTTCATAGAAAATAAAAAAGAACAGAGGATGGACAAAAAATAGAGAAAGAAAATAAAAAGAGATAAATGAAACGAGAAGAGATAAAGTAAAGGGGAGGGGGAGGGAGAAATATGAACGAAGTGGAGAGAAATGAACGAAAAAAGGAGAAATGCAAGAGGAAGAAGAGATAAGTGAAAGAAGATGAGAGAAATATCCGAAGAAGAGGGAAATGAAAGGAGAACTGAGAATTGCAAGAACAAGAGAAAAATTAGAAAAATAAGATTCCATGCTAAATAATTATTGAGTGATTAATTAGCATTCAATTTTTTGTCGCTAAAAAATGAGCATGTCGAGGCCATTATGATTTACTCATGTCATTACTGCTCGTACCATTGATTGCCTTAGAGGTATTGTTAATTATGTTATTGATGTAGTAATATTTCTATCACTTAATTAACAGGTCATTGGATTGACCTGTTAATAGAGGAGTTAAATCATGCAGAGTTCGATGATTCATGGTTAATTTCCTACATGTATAAGTAATTGATGAACTATGTAAATTATGCCGCGAAAGTTTCAAACTTTGCTTCGCATCGGAAAAGATTCATTACAGGGAACGAACAAATTTCCATATGAAGTTTTAAATGAGCGAGGAAGACGGGAAACAAATCAGCTTAAACTAAAAAATAGGATATTATGGATCGCCGCTCCTTCGAACTTAGCATCTAAAGATTTAATTTAGTTAAAATTTTCCTAAATGCAAGTATTTTAAAGTTTCTTCTCATTTCACATGTTTTGTTTGATATGCTCGGTGTAAGTTATTCATTTTTGGGCTTTCTGGACCCAAAATTTTTGTTGCATTTTCAAAAAAATTCTTAGTTTTATGCACTATAGTTGGATTGCTATTTCATTTTTAATGAGCACAAATTTGCCTCTAGGAATCTTTGAGTTTATTAAACAAAGCACATCTCAGTTCATATTTTTCTGTGTTTGACCTCTATATGTTTTACTGGATGGACTCAGGCCAATTAAACTTCCCAACAAACATGTGAACGTGGGGAAATTACTATGAAACGAGGAGAATTTTCCCGTAGGGTCTGAGAACAAAATTACCTTCGGTGAAGGGGGATGACTTGAATTAAAATATTTTCTCCGTTCTGAGGAGTTTACACCTGTTGCTCCCTCGTATTAAGAATTTATAACCCAAATATTTGATATATAGTAGAAACAAGTATATAAATTATTGTAATAATCATAAAAATAGAATTAAACTTTGACAACTCATACATCCGAATGTATTGACCTTGTTGAAATCATTCAACTCGAATGATTTAAATGCATTATTAATTTATCACGTTATATTTACCTGAAGTGAAAAACAGGTATGAATTCATGTATGTATTTTTCACCAGGATGGTACATGTTATAACGAATATTTTTGTTGCAATGTTTAATTAGCATATGACTTTTCAGTCATTTCAATACGTACACTAAGATGTGGCTATTTACTTTCCATGTTAAACAGAACGATGCAATAGAATGTTCTAATTTGCATTTTCCGTCAAATTTTTGAGAGTGCACAGAATAGATATGCAGAGGTAGGGAAAAAAAATTGTGCGATATGTTTCAGAAGAAGTTGGATAAAGAAACACAATTTCTTCGTTGGTCTACGAAAAATAAATAAAAAACGAGGTCTGTTAAAGAAACACAATATTTTAAAATACTTTGATCAAATTGTAAGAACCCAAGAAAGTGTAGGAAATAATCGCAACTATTCTTTGCTTCTCAGCTGTTATTTAACGTCGAAAAGCAACGAAGAAAACGAATCTTCTGCTCAATTAAAATATCGTTTTTTATGTTTATTCGACAGCTACTGGACGGACACGAACCTGTGCGAAACGAACAGTACAATATACATAAGATCTTTTCACTGCAATCAGTTTACTGAGATGGAATGTAGAGTTAACTATCCTATTGCCATTTCAAAAATCTTACAATGTTTTTTCTTTACTTGTATCAATCACGTCGAAAAGTGTGCGAACAAACAAGCTGCTATTCAAAAAATCTTTATCTTCTTAACTCCGATAATCTCGTCAAGTGGCGAAGGTTGAGTCATCAGAATCTTTATATTAAGTTGTCACAGGTTGATTTTCTGGAATCTTATTCCTTCCTGTGCTGGAAGACTTTAATCCCATCTTAAATTATTGCTGTCCATTCGTTGGCCATCTATAATATACAAATCGTTTTCAATCGTGTTTGGTTCCTGCAGGTCAGTCATCACGGTATTCAAATTAGATGAAGGACGCGACACTGCGATGATAAAGTCTAATAATTCAATAATATTGCTAATAATTCAGGTAGAAATAACACTATATCATGTATACCAATTAGTCCTCTAATGCGTTGAATAAATGTTTTCACACGGATCTTTCAGATTTAAATGCTTGCACGAACTTTTTACAGAAAATCTTTTCTATTTCGGGAATTCACCAGAAATTATAATGAATTTTCTCGTCAAAACATTCAATCGAAATTCGATCGTGAAACATAAACTTTTCGATTAAAATTGGACTCATTAACACAAAAATGATTTTTTAAATAACACCTCAATCTGGCCAAAAAATTCGTTGTATTTTCGTCACAAGATAAGACGATTTTGTGTGTTTATGCAAAAAAATTTAATATACAAATAAATTGAAAAAAATGCTCGATTTGAAATAAAATGATCTAAAAATTATTTCTTTTGCAAAATAGGTGCAGCTAATAACATCATTAATAGGTTTGTTTACAAAAATATTGAAGGAATTTCTTGACGAGACAATTTTTGTGGAGTATGGGTGTGGTACCAAAATTGAGACAAGAACTGTACAAAAGTCGATTGATGAATTGAAATGTAATTTGAACGAGATTATTCAAATTCACTCTATGTTGAGTAGAATAAGCATTAGAGCAAAAATGTGAATTATTCAGAAAAGTGGCATTTAGTAATTATTGAGTTCAATGGATAATGTAAGTTGATTTCAGTTTTATTCCTGCTTCTCTCTTGAATACACTTGATGCATCCATAAGGGAGCTCTTCTAACTTATGAAAATGAATTATTTGACATTATAATGGCAATTTGGCAGAAATTCTACATAAAGAGTTAGTGTCTGATTCTCAAAAATGAATACGATGATCCACAAATTAACTTTCAAAGCACTAATAAAGTTTAAAGTTAAGTTATGTTAAAAATTAAGTTAAAACAAACAGCTCTTCGAAATTAATTGTAATATCGTAAGCCCAACAGTAAATCACCAAACACGAAATAAAATTGACAAACTCACCGATCGCAGACGTGGAATTTACGATCAATGTAGAACGGGGGATCAACTTGACAGTTTTTAGAATGGTGCCGTTGAAAACAATTCATTC
>JALHKN010487126.1:0-11620 GCA_039513755.1 Hyalella sp. 3TK10
ATGAACAATAGTTAATGAATAACGCAGCGGCCCTTTAAAGGAGCCTAGAGCCGAGCTCAAGTCTTCATCAAGTGATGTGACTGGAAGTTTTCTCTAATAAAGCTGCTCAAACAGGCCTAAACTTCACCAAGGCGTACTCGGTCTTGTGAGCTTATATAAAACTTCCAAGAAAACTTCTCTAGCTTTTGCATACATGCTTTAGCTTCCAGTTTTTTACGGTTTAGTTGCTTAGCACATCAATTTGTGAGATAGCTGGCCGTTTAATAAAACTGGACGAGATTAAAACCCCTTCATATTTTAATGGAGTTCAAATTTTATTTGACGGAAAAGGTCGACGGTTCTACAGATTCCATTAGATTTGCATTAAGGATAAATTTTATTTCAGATCGTAACCACAAAAATGAAGCCAACTGATCAAAACCCCTACAAAAATATATAAATTACGTTCATGCGTCTGATAATAAAATTAGACAATTATTTAGTTCAAAATATCACAATATATTGAGCGTCGTTGTTTACATTCTTGAAGTAAAGAATGGATTTAAAGAGTAGATAATATTATTCCAAACGATAACCTTATATAGATGAATCCTAAATATCAATTTACCCCTTTACCTCTGACTAAGTGCGCAATTAAAGTTGAATTGGCTTGATTGGAAACAGCTAGCACTCTAAATTTTTCAGTTTTACGTTCATTTCGAGTAGGCGATATATTGACGAAAGAATCTAATTCGTCGCATACGACCGCAATCAAACGATCTGTTGTGAAACGATTCCACACAAATTACATTTAGCTTCTCATTTGCATACAGTTTAACGTTGCTGACAGTCTCGCACTTTTAAAAAGTTTAAAATTACCTATTGAAGTACTGTTCGGGCAGAATAGGTTATACTTAGTGCACTGAACTATGAGTTTGCTGTATTTAAATTAAAGAATTAGCAATTTTTTCAACTAAGCGTTCAAACGGTAAAAAGGTTGTACACATTTATGCAAGTGACGGATTTTACCTCGAACTCATATTTTACTATTGATCCTGAATTGAAATTATTTTAAATTTTCTTGAAGTAAATAAAACATTACTTCAAATTGATATTGGTTTTAGAGTGGATAAAATATGTTGTGTTCCAACAGAAACTCTTTCAGAAGAATTACAATATTGAAAGAATCAACGCAATAATTGATTATGATTAATTTCAAAAGTTTTCCTGAATGGATAGTGAAGTCAGTATTTATTGTTGATACGATGTGAAGAATGTAAAATCTAACTCCAGATCAGCACCCAAATTTCTTACTCAGCATATCAACGACTAATAATAATTTATCGTCTTTTAAATTAATTTTTTACTTGAGTCACACAACTGCTAATTTGCTTATTATTGACAACAGAGAGCTGGAAAATTAAGTTTTATCATTGTTTTCAAATTACTATATCAGCTGAATAAATACGCAAACCAAATTGAACGGACCACATGATGTTTTATGAACTCAGGCTCCAATTGAAAAATCTCAATGGTATTTTAAAAAATGTTTGCTTGTGGACGGCAACCTGGAATCGTGCTTGTTTCTTCAATCAGATATTTCAGTTGGAAAAAATTGTATCTTCAAAGGACATTGAAACGAGTTTACCGCCCGTTTTAAATGAAACTGCAGCAAATTTATCTGAATTGTATGCTGGATTTCCTGTAAGAACTTGCACGTGCCGTATTAATAAGTGCATTTATTGAAGGTTGTTTTCAAAACTCGTAATTAAAAAATACGGTAATTTTAGCCAGCAATTTTCTGCTTGTAATGAAGACATTCGAAAAGATTTCCTCCAATTTTTTCCCATCAAACTAAGTTATCAAATTTTTTCGACGTATGGCGATGAACTAAAAATTAGTTTCATGATTTGTAATACTCACTCAACTGACCTGACGACAAAACGTATAAGCCTTCCATCTCCAAGGTTCTTTTCACAAAAATAAATACTAATAATTTACGACACTTTCTCAAATTTATGAATGGTTTTAATCTTGATCTTAAATAACTAGAGTCTTTCTCTTACATTATTTATAAGATCAAAATCATTGTTGTCAAAATATTTAGTCGGTGTTAAGTGTCGTCATATTTTAAAGTCACGATCTTGACCTTCAGATACTTAGTCATTGTCATGTATCGTCTTTCATCAATATCACGTTATTGAGCTTCGTCATACTCATTTATGAATATTATGACTCCGAGAATATTGTCATGTCCTGCCGTGTGCATATTAATTTCACCGAGGCACACTTCATTCCAATGCATGAATGCCTAGCGTGCTACCTCGAAGTTACCGAGTAAATTATCCAGTTCATAATTGGTAGTTTTCCAGTCTTCTGAAAGTTTACTGTAAATGAAGCGTACTTGCCTTGCATTCATATGTGAAGTAATCAACTCGGGTATAGAATACAGCGCTCTCATTTAACAATGCCCGAGTGACCACCGAAAACTTTTCAGGGGCAACTATCTTTACTTACGTGCAGGTTACACAGCTCCAACCACCGAATAACCGAGACTTGGGGTGTAACGAGCGGTTTATGCGCTAACTTATGCCTGCTGGGCCAGATGGGATCCGCTCGCTATGAGTTTACTTAATTGTGAAGCGTGCAGCAACAACTACTTTCTAGGGTGACTTGTTCTCACCTTGCTCAATTTAATAATTGTTTATTGATTGTTGCATTCGAATTACATTCTTGAACGCCGTAAGCTGCTCATTCATAAATGAAAAAACCCTATGTTTCATATAAGATAAATTAAATGAATAACTTCGGATTGTTGGGCTTTGTTTCTGAATGGTCACTTCGCAAATACTGTCAAGTGGGACTTCAAAAATGAAAAAAGTTGAAAATAGTGGGATTTTTTATAGTTGCAAGTCAAGGATGCTTGACTGTTAATATTTATTTTTAGTTACGACTCTACGAATGATTATATTCGTTTAAAATCCTGCAACTACATCAACGAACGTCATAAAAAAATCATGGATCAAAAAAATTATTACGCTACGATCAAAAACAATTTATTTGGTTCGTTTAAGATTAGTTGATAAATCCAATAATTATCGCTCTAATTTTTTGAGCTTGCGAACAATTTGTGCCCGACCATTTGCACCAAACAATTCAAGACAGATAAAATTGTGTACGACCAAAATGCAGGTTCACTGCACCAGTTGATTCCAATTAGTTCTCCAGAGGCGCACTTCAGGAATACATGCAAAATGTAGACAAGAAACGACAGTGTAAACGAATAACAACTCGTCAGAAATGTTCGTTAGAGATATAATATTTCTCACTTATTTGTTTCTAATCACAAGCATATTTTATTAGAAATTCAGAGTACAGTTACACAAAGACGGGAAGAAAGAGGTAATTTTTTGGCAATAAAATAGCTCAAGGCGAAGCGGGCAATGAAAGTGTTTATGCAAATGAAATTCAGTTCACCGGAGACATTGTTTTTGTCGTAGAATTTTCCCCCAGAAATAATGGATGGTCCTAGGTTCGTTTATTATGTTTTGGGAGATTCGTGATCAGTTAGAGACGAGATACTTGGCTCGCAATTTCACTCATATCTCTCAATAACTTATACACTAAATTTGATGCGTGTTTTCATACTGACAATCCTACACATGCATTGCGGTATACATACTCAATAATAATTATTTGAATTACTTCTAAAATTATTGCAATATGCGGGTAATAACTTTCAGTCTCAAACGAATCCAAGACTGAGGAATCAATATCCAGTATTCTGTTTGACTTCTGATCTTAGGATCAATGAGAATTTATTTGATGAAATTCAGTATTTTAATTTCCTCATATTGCTGGGTGTCTCGTCTTGGGGCCATGAAGTCTATGTAAATGCAATCAAAACACAAACAAAACATTTCATGACGATATGTCATTTTATTCATAAGTACTATATGCTGTTTGATAACTAATCACGACTGTAATTGAGGCGTCGCCTTCAATCGAAACCAATTCCTGAGCATGACACTCGATGGCGGTCTTCGGAAGCACTGCGGCATCTCCATTAAACTTTAGCGAGAGGAGTCCGCAGTTCATAATTAGGTGCGTGAGGTTCTAAGACTCGGCTATATAATTCAGAGTTAAGTGTTAAAATCACGTTCTATCATTCATAAATTTATTTCATTCGATACAATAAGTATCATTCTCTGGTACTCATCATCATTCATGGATGTGAGAGTTAATTATACTGCTTAGTACACATCAATATTTGGCAATGAAATGAAAATTATTATTTAAGCTGGTAAAAAGTATGCATTCATGCCCCCATTAATTATTGAGTTTTATTACCCATACACACATCTTAGCGATAGAAATTTATCGTTAAGATCTTTCACCCATCAATATTTTTTAAAGCCGGTAATAATTACTACGTAATATTGAGAATCGATATGCTTTGGGCAACATTCAATTCCATGAATTATATATCAAATGAACACAAATATATCCGTGACATTGGTTAATTGAAATTGTGATTATTTCGCTCGTGTTTCCATTTATTGTTTCCTTTCATCAAAAGGTCAGAAATTCTATATGCAATTATATATTTCAATACTTTTCGTAATCGTTACGCAACGATCTCATTTTTTCATTTGTAAATTGATTTTGCACAAATCCTCTCCTCCGTTCGTCAAGTTAGATTTTATTTCTGGTCAATTGTTAACCAAAAAAAAATGTTAAACATGAGAGAAAATTTAGCAGAGAAATCAAAAAGCAATTATGTTTTGAACTCAATAAATATATTTAAATTATTCCAGATGAAATTTCAAAACAAAGCCAAGAATTATTTCAGAGCCCAAGCAAAGGCAAAAATTGCATAGGCTCAAAATCCCGCTTGAATAATAATTCATTTCTGGTATAAAAATCATGGGTCTCGCATTATTCCGACGGATGTCTTGTGGTCAGGGAAGTAATTTCTGAATTTCAAGTCCAGAAGCGCATCGAAAAAAATTAATGGCCAAGTACGACTTGTCTTCTAAAAATGTTGCTGAGCCATCTTTCATAAAAATAATACAAAAATTGTGTTTCTTTGGATTAAACTTATTTCGGTACATCCGAATTTGCATTTCTTTTCCTTAACTTTTGCAGGCCGATTTACAAAAAAATTCTGCTCATTTTGCCAGGTAAAAGTTTTTGCTGCTTACTGAAGGAAAGTTACAAAGGGCTTATAACTAGAGGCTCGAGGCACAAACTGAATACATATGCCCGAGTGAGTCAGGGCAAAGCATGCAAACTTCGGCTTTGATCTCAGCAAACCAACAAAGGTGTTCTTGAAATTCCTTCAGTGGAAAAATCTCGAGCTTCAAGTTACACAAATGCATGTGGGGTTATTATTCGTATGTCTGTACACGGAGAAGAAATTTCAATGGCTTCTTGGAGCTGATCCGAAAACTTGTCTTTTAGGCTTACTTTTAAAGTAGAACAGATTTCATTAGTTCACTCATTCATTTCACATCATTCATTCATGCATTTATTCACAACTTTATCATTCTTATTCAGGGAACCCTGTTACGGTATAGGGGCCAGCGGAGAACGTATGTTAAATTTTACTGGAGTAAAACTACTCAGATGAACGCGATCTTACCGGATGAATAAGTCCAAATATGCGGGTTGGAAACTAATATCGAATTTTCTCGCACCGCCTCCAAAAAACATTACCGCTCCATTTGTGGTGTTTTTAATTCATGGGAATTGTTATAATTTCTCTAGGTAAATCATAACGATAGGAGTATTGTAATTTGATTTGTGTCATTGTGGAATGGTACCATAAAATTTCATTCGCTCTTCAGTCGAATGTTGCATAATTATTTCAATTGAACACGAAAAACCAATTTCCACACTCGTATTGAAAATTTAGAGCTGAATGAAATGAACTGATCAAAAAATGTTGAATTTCAAACAGGTTACGTAACTTTCGTTGCAATTTCAGAGAAATTCATTGAAAGTCGGAAATTTATTTATGGGAAGAGATATTTTATTTACAAATTGTTCAAACGATTCAACACATTAGATTTTTTGCGCAAACTGTTAATTTCCTCTCTAAAAGAAAAATCATCAATCTTTTAGGCACAACATTTTTATGTTAAAACCTGAATGGCGGCATTCTAAAGGCAACGCATTTGTTTGCGCCTGAGATTTCCAACTCTAAAGAAGCCCAGAGAAACTTGCCTCGTAATTCATGCATTTGTAAGCTTGGCTCGGCATTTTTCAACATATCTAGTCAGGGAATAAATAACGGGAGAAATGTGTTATGATAAAATTTCGCCATTCAGATGTAAAAATTCATAAAATGTTCACTATTTTCACGAACAACAAATTCGTTCGCTGAAATTGCATATGAACAATGAATGAATAATGAAAATATTATCTGATTCCAAATAACGCCTATTTAATATTTGGTAATTTAATTTTCTTCTCAACTACGAATAATAATAATACCTATTAATTTGATGCAACAGCCCATAAAAAACCTGAGAAGGTGATGAGAAGAAATACTGATAAATATTTGCATCGTAGTCTTTTATATTCTTAGAAGGATTTATTCTAAAAATCAAAATCATTGAAATAGGGACTACACCTTTGAGTCCATTGTTCCTTGCCACAATAAATTTCCATACACAACTGATTCTTTGAATTAACTCAACACTAGAATAAGTCAGGCAAACTTTAGGACTTGGGGAAAACTGATCTCAAAAACGTACCAAATGCAGCAATATATCAATTACACGGATTCAATATGAAAATCGACATAAGTCACATCTACTAAATTCTGAACAAGGGTTTTTTCAACTCTGAGTGTAATGGGAGCTTACATTCATTCTCATCATGACATCAATTATTAACTGGTACAAAGAATTGAGAGTATTCGAAACTCATAGATAAACTGTTAACAAATGCCGAAAAAAATGTTCAATTAAAAATCTAACTCACATCGTACCAAAATTTCAGGAGGGATAATTAAACAATCTGAATCCGAAACTTTTTTCACATATATCCTTTTTCTCTCATGAATTTAAATTTCGCACGACCCAGTTATATAATTAAAATTTTGGATTCCTGTGTAATAAGATTCATTAGCGAATTTCGTTCAACGTGAGACATCATAATTCTTCTAGAGGACAGCATCTTGTTTCTCATTTGTATGCATACTTATTTTACTTTCCTCCCTTTAAAATATATTACATATTTCGGTTATTAACATGTGATGCAAATACCTTTAAAAACAAAAAAGTAAATTGTAAATATCCGTTGATGAATAAAATGGACTTTCGGGAAATAACAACAATTTAAAAAAATTGTCATCGTAAAACCGAAGCAAATCTAAAAATGTGCAACGCTGTTTTTCGCAATTTAAATCTCAATTATTCCCTTAAGGAAACCATTTTTCAGTTTCAGACAAAGAGGCATACTATTATTGCAGCATATTATTCCACCTCCATTTATTCGAATAAATTCTCACCTTTTTTCTTTCGTTAACTTAACAAATAATTATGTTTTTTCTTAATTATTTCCGCTCAAGTACCGACATTTTTCCCAATCACATCGTAAAATGTTATTCTATGGTAAAGTTTGTGTCAGCATCAAGAATGTAATCTCAAATTCAAAAATATTTCTTCCAATTATGTTTGAGAATTTTCTTCAATTAGAGTTCGTTCAGATCTTAGAAAATTCCTGTGTATACTTTAAGGTTTACTTCACTTCTTCTCATTTATTTCGTTGTAAATAAATTTGTCCTTTCAGTTTAATGCGGAGAAAAAATGTACTTAATTTTTTAATTTTTAATTTTTCAAATCGAAAATGTTTTTTGTGTATTTAAACAATTTAATAGTCAGTAAAAGTAAAAATTTCAATCTTGCTCATTAGTTATTTAAAATGATTTTCCTCGTTTATTTTTATTCGTTGATTATCATTAATCCGTTCGTGTTGAACATTTACACTAAGAAATATTTTGCACCGGCTCAAAACATTTCCATGCCACTTGGGAAAATGAAGTTAACAATAATACAGTGGTCGTTCGTGAGGAAGCGTCCGTAAAAAATCCCGGTTCACTGATTCCTTCTGTGAATACATTTATTTTGGTTCACATTTAAACGTTCATGTTTATTTCCTGGACGCCACGCGAGGAGATGACAGGCATCAAAGCAGCTGGAATGGCCGGACAATTTTCTCAACAATCAGCAAAAGTGGGCACATTTGGTCCGTCTTGATAGGGCAGTTGGAGTCTGCGGTCACTTTATTATCAGGCAAAGCGTCACTGCAGTAAGATGCTTGGGAGAGGCGTTACACCACACCACACACCGCTCACATCCACACTGAGCTGACGAGGGAGAAGGAACCCTAAGGATCCTCGTGAGGGAACCTCGCGAACGTTCCGCAGTTCATGGATCAGCTTAGACCGATTAAATATCTGACAGTTCCCATCATATCGATGTAGAAAAGATTACTTAGAACAAATAGTTTTTTAGTATTACATGAGCTCTTTTCCATAATAATTAAATTATTTATTCTTCATTTACACAGAATTGTCCAAAGCAAATAGACAATGCTTTCAATACTGTGTTAATGAATGGCCATTGATAATAACGTGACATATTTTCTACCTATGTGCCGCTCATGATTTGAAACGAGGTTACGCAGTCGAACTACCATATGTTTTGAAAATAAAATTTACACGCAGAGTCGGAGTAAAAGGCCTCCGTGAAGTTGTATTTCAATTGTTTAGAATTTAGTCTGTCTAAACTCTTGCCAAGGAAGCTTAATATTTTTCTTCTGAAGTGAAGAATTGCTTCCATTGTGAATCATTTGAAAACAATTATCAATATATTTCATTTGAACAGAAGAACTTTTAATGTGTTTGCAAATTTAAATATCAAACAAAGTATGTGAATGCCAAAAGAAGTGAACTGCTCGGTAAAAATGACTTTACAGTATTGAAGCAAGGACGCAAGAGCAGTTTTATGAGAAGTTCTGCTTGAATTATTCTATTGAGGAGTAACACATAAATTACAAGCCATACGATAAAATTTCGTCCACGCATGAATAAATCAACATGTAAATCATAAAACTTTTTTGAAATTTTACGTCCATGTACAAAATTACTTTTAGAAGAGCATGCATAGACAATTAATGAGTAAATCGTTGTTGGTGACAGGTAGAGATCACCATCATGAGCTGCGACGAGTTAAATTCGTTTGAAATGTAGGTATGATTTAAATTCGTACTGAGATAAATTGGTTTGTGATTTTTCCGAACTCATGTAGTTTGCATAAAAATGTTATATTGAGGGTGTTCTCTAACTCATGGTGCAAACTTTGACGACCTGTATAAAATCAGAAAATAAACACTTTTCATGAATAACGAAATGTCCAAAAATGCTTCGTTATCGAGATATCGAATCATAAACATTTCAAGATTCTCGGGAAATTTTTTACTTTTTTCCTAGAATCTTCAAATGTTTCCCTAGAATCTTCAAATTTCCCTCGAATCTTCAAATGTTTCTTCCCAATTTCCCTAGAATCTTCAAATATTTATGATTCGATATTTCGATAGCGAAACATTTTTGGACATTTCGTTGTTCATGAGAAAGTGTTTATTTTGGGTTTTCATCCAAGTTGTCGAAATTTGTATCATGGGTTAGAAAACACCCTGTATAACAGTCATATGAAGTAATTAAAAATACACTATTATACCGGATATTTTTCTATCGTAAATAAGTTTATTGAGTGCAAAAAAACGTAAATAAAGAATTAAAGTCTCAATTCTGTCTCGCTCTACATCTGAATATGAGCCCAGTAATCATTTATGTAACAATATTTGAATTTTTAATTACAAACAGACAAAATCTGGTTATCGAATGCTAAACTATGAAATTGTAACATCTCGAAGTATCAATTTATTCCTCAAATTACATCGTATTCAGTGTTATTAGCTGAAATAATGATTCGAGTTTATATACACTGAAAAACTTTTACGGATAACTTTTATTCTAAAATATTCTCCTTAATTTTTTTCTCCTTTTTTAAATTTTCCTTTCGTGCAAACAACTTCATACTCAGCACCTACAATGGGGATGTTTCTTCAACATCCTCATTGCATCATCCTAGAATTAGGTTTGTTGCTGCAATTTGGGAGACAGATAGTTAAATATTTGTAGAAAAGTCCGTAGGCTATGATCTGTTTATTTCAAAGTAAGTTATGAAATAAAAATATCATTGTCTTGAACAATACGTGAATAAGTCATGCATGCCCCTTTAACTTAATCGGTGCAATTATTTATAATTTTTATTCCAGAAAAATATCTATTGTCAATTGTATTAATCACAATCAAGTCGAGCAGCACACGCTCCCACCTGCCAAAAATCCCTGTTGTCGCACGTTTCCTGCGTTTTTTCAGGTGTGAAGAAATATTTCATTCAATTTCTATGATAAAATATATTCGTGGCGTCCATTCTCGTCGTAAACCTGTCTTTTCTAAGCATAAATACGAGGCAAGTTTCCACCTATATGGAAGAACTTCGTTATTGGATCCGGCAAAGACCTCAGAATATTGGCCTGCTTTCGAAGTGAGGATGTGGACAAGGAAATGCTTGTCAAATGGAATACTCGTATTAGATGGTAGTTAGAAAAATATTTCTCGAACTAATTTATTTTTGTATTATCAGTTTCATGCAATGAATATATTATTTCAAACGTGCATTTGAAATTGACGATTGTACCGCTGTGTAATATTAACCTAAGGTATTTTACTTTAGCTCGTATTGAAATTTGAGTTAGAAAATAAATTTTACGAATTTGGACAGATTTTAAAGCATTCGCACCTGAATTTATTTTCAATTCTTTGAGTGACCGAGACATGTTTGCCAAATGAAATTGACAAATGATTGTCGAATTCAAAAAAGGACGTACTCAAATCGGCCGGCTGGATGCAGTGGATTACAAAATTCCACAACTTGTTAATTTTAGCACAATATTAGTTGCATTATTCACTTTAAAAAATAATTGTTTCCCTTGTTCATTTGGTGTTACCATTAAGAATCTCCCAATGATTATAAATAATAATTATCAATAATTCCCGTAATATTTCATAAAGATTCATTAATAGTGAACCGGAGTTAGGAACTCTGAATGGCGTTTTTTTCATTGTTCTATGGAAGCCTTCTATGAGTATCCAAATTCCGGACAAGAGCTCACCAGCCTTCAGAAAAATGCTTTTTACTTTAAAAGAGGTTGTAGAATTTCAGAACTATCGTCACAAGGCTTTGGGTTCCGGAGCGCTTCCTCAAGGCGACATCGGAGTCAAAAGATTACCCATGTTTAGCTGCGTATATTTTTGCGCTGTAACCGTTTTATCTCATGTCTGTTCATTTGGGTTGTATTTTGTTAAACAGATTTGCATGATTTAATTTACAAATTTAACTGAAAATTTTGGAATTTAGCTATAATTTCTCGTAGTTTTCACTTTCTACGGTATTTTTACAGGTGAATGTTGTGAAATATAAACATACTTATTCTAATATTCCTTGATTCTGACCTGATGTAAGTTCTGTAATTCACAAAGCGTTGCCTCGACGGGGGGGGGGGG
>JALHKN010487287.1:0-16509 GCA_039513755.1 Hyalella sp. 3TK10
TTGCGAACGCCACGCGCAGTCCAGAAGAGGAGACGTTCGCTGCGGCCTGGCACTGCTCTCAGAAACATCGGGGTCGCGCGTCTGGCAGACGCCACTCAGCGAGTGTCCAGCACGCACGCTCTGTCACTTGGTATGTAGCCATGTTATTAGCGTTCACTTTTTTACTTTCATCCAAATTACCATCGATGTACAGATGTTTCATCATAAACCATCCTTAGAAGCCTATAATTCCGCATTTCCTCATATGAATCGATCTATTTAGCTTTTAATTTTTTACTTCAACCTCTCAGGAACTGATATTAACTGCTTAATAAGTTTTAATCGAGCCCATCCTATGAGTGTCAACTTCTTTAGGGTGAGCAGAACAGAAATAAAATAAGTGGATATCATATTCGACCATCATAACATATTGAGTATATTCGACTATCATAACATCCATTTTTACCCGAAGCAGCTGGCCAATATTTGAAGGCCTCTGATTTTTTTAACCAAACCCCATTGAGACACAAAAACAGAAAAATGATCGTTCAATATATACAAAAAGTTAATTTACCATAAATTGCTAGGAATAACAAAAAATTCACGGCAGAAAATTAATAAATTTCTCAGTTTAAGAAACAAAATTGTTTTTTTATGACTTGTTAGTTAAACAAATTTACCGATGTAGCATCTTGAAGGATTGATTCAATGGGATTAGCTTTTGTGTTCGACAATTTGACTCTTAATTATTTCGTCAGATGAGCCAGGAAGACGACCGGAATTTCAACTGCCTGGTAATCGGCCGACATCTCCTCGTGCGTCTATTCGACCCCCACACCGGCCGAGTGATTTGGGATACAAGCGATCGGTCCAATTCTGGTAAGATTCATTTCCTGAATTTATACCTTTAACGCCAAAATATGGGTACAGTCAAGGAAAAAAACATTAATTTCAGTGGAAAAATTAAAGATTCCAAGGACATTTATTTGTTCGGTTTAACCCTCTATCATCTAAATTAAGTCACGATACACCTGTAGGACAGTAGTTGGAGCCTGTTGTGAAGTGGACAAAAGAGTACGCAAGCGATAAATTGCTACATTAAGATTTCATTCTTCGCTTTAACCCTTTCCTGCCGAAATAAATTTTAAATTCAGGACGTCATTTTGAAGTAGATTAGTTAGCCAAAGCAAAAATGGAGTAAGGAAGAATATTCTGCTACTTAAATAAAATAAAACGAGACATAATTTTCTTCACAGAGAATTTCAGGATTTGACTCATTGGTATATCAAACAATATAGCCGCTATTTTGCAGGAAGTTTTCATCTTCCATCATACAATACTCACACAAAACTCTCTTTAATTCAGTGGTGTATTGGTTAATTCATTCAAGGTACGAAAATATTCTGATCTTATCGATGAATGGAACCTGTGCAGAACATTTAAGCCGCCTGTTTTCAACCACCAGATGAATCCCCAATCATGGCGTATCCTGGCCAACCAGTGCTAATTCCCGACGTTACGGGCGATTCCAAACCGGATTTGCTCTTCCCTGCGTCCTACCAGGCCTTCGTCAACTCCAAAGTCTTCTCTCTCGTGGACACGAGTGACTTGGAGATGTCGAGCACCGTGGCCAATTCCGCCCAGACGACCACAGATTCACGACTTTCTTCCCTCTCTGGACAATCAGAACTGCTCGCTGATCGCACTCGGTCGACGCTGAAGTTCACATCTGAGGAAGACACGTCGCCTGGTTTCTCCGAACCCAAACGAGTAGGGCCAGTCAAGATGGTTAACGAAATGATTCTGATCTCGGGAAGTACCGGTAAAGTCGTCGGGCAGCCTTACAAAGTAAAGCAGTGTCATCAACTCACGGAAATAACAATCGATGGTGAAAGCATCGACTACTCTTGTATTATGCTTAGTGGGAACAGTGAGTTTTGCAGGCGCTTGCGCAATGAGAAAAATTTGTTAAGAACCAAATTTGTACGACAAAACCGAATCGTTTTAAAAGTTGTAAACATTTTTCAACCACTTAATTGTAACGTTCAATTTTTTATGTATATCACTTATATGTCTAACTTTTGCTTCATTCAACCAACGTCTTGTAATCGAATGCTACTTTTTGTGATCAATAAAATGTAGAAATGTCTCTATGATTTAACTTTAATTTTGTTATTGTTCATTCATTCGCACGTTTCTCGCTGCCAAAAATAGATCCTGCAACCAAATTTCAGCTGTTATTTAAATAAACTAATTTCCACTTTACAGAGTTGGCTGGAAAGATTCCCGTAATCTCACTGATCCACCAAATGGTCGGTCCTCATGCTCCGGAAGGCGGCGCATCCAGTAACCTCAGTTACCCGTCCATTACACCGTTCCTGCCCACGCCCGACGTGCTCACAAACCGTTATTGCCAAGTGGAAGTTACCAACACTGGACATTGCCCTCTTTGTGACGCCAAAGTCAAACTTATGTCTACGACGGAGGGCGAGAACGTTTGGCAGGCACAGTATGACGGCAGTGTTATTTTAGACTGGGAGCCTCTGATCTCAGGAGAACAATGTCGAGGTCTGGTGCTTAAGATCATGGCATGGGACGATCCCTCAAATACCCTCATAAATTCCTTCGTAGGGCTGGTTAACAATCAAAGAACGACGAGAAGTTCGTTCGGTAGCGATGACGATGAAGAAGAAGTAGAAGAAGAGATAGAAGAAGATGATGCAGAAGAAGGGTTCTCCGCTGCCGGTGAACTCCCTGAACCGTCCATCTCAGATGAGAAGCAAAAGCTCACAGTGGCTGCTCCACAATATCTGATTCAATCGGATGACCCCATGAAGAAAAGAACTGCAATGTTCAACAATAAGCTGCGAGCAGCTAATTCGCTGTTTTTCAACCCACCCGGTTTTCATGTGCGACACAATCGCATCAAACACAATGATGACAAAAATTACCTAAAATTTACGATATCAGAGAATGCAGAAGAAAACCAAGTCAACTTCGGTCATCCAGTTATGACGTTGAGAAACGGAAAGAGAAACGTAATATACGAAAAAAATATTCTCGATGGAGGAGCCAAGTTTATTGCTGAGGCACAAATCGAAAAAACGCTACGACCAGCCGTCAAGGTTGACCCGAAAGGCATCAAAGCTATACCGAAATTGGCAGCAGTCTATTCGAAGGATCTCGACTCGGATGAAGTTTCTGATTATGACAATAATTACCCAACCCCAGAGAAGCAACATTACACGGATGATTTTGAGCTACCAATCGATGTCTTTGGTTTGCCAGTAGATTTGCATCCTCCATCAGGCTTTGCTCTGCAACGTCTCACGCAGTACACGATGCTCGTCAAGTTCAACGGTTCTGCGTGGGTGGATGTCCCTCTTAAGAAAGCGCCTCTTTTCCAGCTCTGCAGGTCGAACCTCTGCTTGCCCGACGAGACGCTGTCCCGCAAACTGGGTGAGGGCTCAAGCACTTAGATGAAAGGATCATCATTGAAAAATGCTGCCTTGCCGTGTCTTTCACAAAATATTTAATATTTAACCAGCGTTGAGATACACAATAACTTTCGTAAGTGGTAATGATTTAACGGACAGTCGAAAGTTTCCAAATTGGATCGAAATCTCAAGTAATTTCAACAATTTAAAAATATGGATCTTTAATAGAGCTCAAGTTTAATAAGCTTTGCAATAATTGAATTTGTGAATTTTTCCTATCGATCCGTTTTCAAGCAATTTTCGGATAACTTGTGCTATGAGGCACATTTTCTTCTTTGCGTGATACATTCCTACCAATTTTGATGAGAATCAACCAAAATAAATAAAAAATGTGACCAAAACCTGACTTTCATCAGTGGTCTTAATTATTTTCACACTGTCTCTAATGTAAACTCAAAACCCTCATAAAATTTTCTAAGATGAGACTTGAGCTCTTAAAACCATCATCCTGGAACAATAACTACATAGTTATTAATTTTGCTTAGTTTGAAGAGGAGCTACCAAGAGCACTAGGTCGTTTTTCCGACTTAACATGCTTTCGCTATTGACGTAATAGGGCTGACACCATCAACAACATGGAGAGCCACACAATTGAAGACGATACAAATTATTAGTTATTTCTTGCAGTTGTGGCGCCAGTAGGCGAAAGCGCAGGCGTGTGGAGGGTCGTGAATGCCATCACGACCATCGCTCACGATACCTCAACCTCCTCGCAGACCAAGCAAGACTCAACGAAGGCACTCCTAGACCGGGCTTCAATTGACGACGGAAATGTCAATGATTTCTTGAACGGATCTCCAACAGGAAGGTTTGACGGTGAGAAAGACCCGTCTTGGACCATAAAAACATTCGTCAGCAAGATTTTAATTACTCCTTAATTTAGCGTCTGAACACTCTGCCAAAAAAACGTTGTCTGATACGTATTTTATCAGCCCATTGAGAGGCTGAACATTCGGTCAAGTTGATGCTCTATTTTATTCGTTGATCGAGTGATGATGATGTCATGGGGGAAAATTCCAGGCACGAATGATCAACGTCATTTCGATTCTCTTTACCACTAGTTATTATCTTTAAAATGCATAAAGGTTCCAAATTTGCCTTTGCAAATTAATGTTGCATATGTGTGATGGAGTGAGAACATGTTTTTGTTCCGGTGTGCACGATCTTGAGCGTTTCATGGAACCTGAAGGTTAACAATTTTACGCCAAAGATGCACAATGTTAATTTCACTCCGTACGTATTTTAGTAGAGGCATTATTATTGTCTGAAGAACTTTCGAGGTCAAGTTCATTAAGGTCGGAAGTTTGAGGGTAAATCTTTCGCATAGTACAGGTAGTACCAACGCGACTTGAGCAATGCTTTCGATTGTGTGTTGAGACGAAATTTGTTTTCAGAAAATTAAATTTTTTAACCAATAACTAACCTTTGGTGATTATCCATTTTTTTAAAGATCTGAATAACTATTATTTCAGAATAAACCACGCATCGCAGGCAATAATCCTGAGTAAATCTTAGATATACCGTTCAGTAGGCAGAGCTGACCAGATGAATAAAACGTTAAAAACGCGTTTAAATAAAGCGTTAAAAACGAAGTAATTTCGTTTTTACATTGATGAATGAATTTGCAAATACTTTGTTTTTGTGTGTTCAGATGCAGTAATTAATACAAAGTAATTGATGCAGAAGGGAATGATGTCGCTATTACGCATTATTACATTCACTTCGAGGCATGAGTTTTTTGCGGTTTCAAGTTTTACAGCAAAAAATACACAATTCTTGAGGACACGGAAGGCTAACCAGGCTTTGATAAACCTTTCTTGACCAGAACAACCTCATATTTTCACGAAATTTTGAGAGCTGACCAGAATAATTTCAAATAATCTGATGGCGACGAATACTCCGTTTCTAGTAAGCTCTATTCTACCTAATCACTGCTGATTTGAATGTCTTCGAGTACGGAAAAAATCTGAGACGACTATTATCTGCTTTACAGAAGTTACATGCATTATTGTCCAACAATACTTAAATTCAGCAATGACTATTATGGTATTGCAATATTTCTGAGCAGCTATCTCGCGAAAGCCTATTTTTTTCACGAGAAGAAAACGTTGAGCTGGAAGATCACTGTCTCATTTTATCCACAAGATTAATCCATTTTTGTAACTTCTACAGTGGTAGTGAATAGCAGCATTTAAAATGTATCTCCAAACATTTAACGTATTTTGTGTTTAAAATACATACATGAGGCGTATTCAGTATTAAAATACAATCAATGTATGCAGTGTTCAGTTTGGACTTTGGAATAATTGAAGTAATCTACATCTCTAGAACATATCTTCGTAGTTGTGTGCAGCGGGGATTCATTAGATGCTAATAGTTTGATAGTTGGAAATATGCGTGGCCACCTGATCAAGTATATTGATGTTTTGGATATTATTGCTCTTAAATTTGTTTAAGAAAAATGGACTATCAAAATCGGAAGAGATTAACTAAACCTGAATAAAACTCTTATTGTTACATGCCTCAAAGATACCTTAACAAATCACGACCTTGTACGTAGCTAAATAGAGTGTCTCATTTCAAGAAGACTCTACTAATAAACTCTGGCAAATGATCAACTCACGGTGGCGCCAACTGTTGTCTGAGACAGTCACTCGGGAAACAAACTCACGGGCTCTGAAGTTGAAACTTTTGATTTATTAAGTATAAAGTTAACTGTTGAATGGAATGCTAGTTAAATCAGGACGCTTTTATTGGTGCTATTGTGTCGTAAGCACGCAACCTTGTACGTACGAGCGCCCCACTCGCCTTTGACCTGCCTAACTAGACTCCTAACGTACTTCGCTATGTGTATTTAGTCTTAAATTATTGTTAAATTCAAGGCAATGCCAACCATACAATCTTATGCCTAAACTATCAAAGCATTGTTGAACCCAGCCGCAGGAAACTTTTCTACTCGGGTGCACATTTAACGGTGAAGATAACACGTTCATTATTGGATCGTGACGTCCCCTTTCACTAGAAGGGGTTTCTCGAAAAGTAGAATTTCGAAAAGCGTCATTTAGTCTAAAGATTATTATTCTTGCCCACAATATATAAAATCTTTGGGTACTCGTGGTTCGAATGTCATTCCAGCAAATTGTGGGCCTTGGCGCAAGTTTCATAAAGAGGTTGTATTGGAAGCCAACTGTTAAAATCTGCGGCTTTCCTAGCCGCTGCGATAATTGCTTCTGTGCGTAATAGTTTTAGTCACCTATTTGTACGTGGGTTCATTTCCGAATTTCGGGCATTTCAGATATTCTATGAATGGTTTGACAATACGTAGCATCTATTTCGATTTCTAGGACATTTTGCTATCTTCGACAACTTATACGGAAGTTTTGTTTACATTCTTTTAGATCCCGCTTGCCTGGACGAGTTTGACCAAATCATTGATAGGACATATTTATTAACTCCATTCACGATTTTTAATCCATAACTTTGTTAATCCCATGCCATTAGTGTCTGTATCCTGAACCCTGCACGCTTTTTAAATGTTGTTTAGCAACCCACAAACTACTAGCAATTCGTCCAGCGTAATATGATGCGGTGGAGCGCTTTTTCGCCGAGGTAATCCTTCAATTTGCGTCCAAGCGTTCGACGGGGATTGCTCGCTCAAGACATGTTTAATATATAAACAATTAATTCTACTTTCTTTCAACAATATTTCATCCGAAAAATTCAAGTATTTAAACATCCGTGAATCAATTCATGCACTATTTGAAATGTCAGGAAAACGTATGGAATGCCCGATTTCCCAATTAATCATAAAAGATCTATTAATTGACGTACTGGTGAAAGCCACTTAAACAAAATCAAAAAAATCAGGAACAAATTTATAATTTTTTTCATACAATTTCATAATATCCTAATGCAATATCCTCCCTAGATGTAACCTATCGTAAAACTTTATTTTCACCTTTTTTTCATTACATTTATCACTTCCAATTTCGCAAGGTGTATTATTTTCACTCGCGAAATCGTTGTGCACTACCATTTTGTAATCATTGAGCGAGACAATTTCATAAGAAGCCCTTANTTTATTTTCACCTTTTTTTCATTACATTTATCACTTCCAATTTCGCAAGGTGTAATATTTTCACTCGCGAAATCGTTGTGCACTACCATTTTGTAATCATTGAGCGAGACAATTTCATAAGAAGCCCTTATTAATATCCGCAATTGTGACAAAACAGGCTTGCAAGCATTGACTCAAATTGAAAAACATATTCAACAGCTAAGGCCAATTAACACAGAAACCTTTGTTTGTTAAGGTAACAATTACCCCGTTACCGCCGAACCGAGTCAACAATTCAGGTATGCATAACATTAGAATTGAGTAGACGAATTGGTTACTTTTAGAGAGTAAAGTGATAACATGAATAGCTGAAGCAACACTTCTACCTCCACCTATGCCAAACTCGGTTATGAAAGTAGACCGGTTAGCTAAGTTGGGGGAAAAATTGTACGCATCTCCACTTCAACCACGCCTAACAACTCTGTCTCGAGCTCAGATAACAGATGAAATAATCCAAAATAAATGTAATTGTTCACTGACTATTGAAGCAAATTTCTACCACTAGATTTCAACCTCAACCGCAGATTTTATCGCCTGATGGGTGCCAGAACTGGTGGTCGAAATATTTTATTTTTTATCAATGATCGTTTCAGGCATAATGGCTTCCTTCATTTATCTCAATGCCGCTTAACTGTGTCGACGAGAGGCGCTTCTGTAACCCATTGTGATATTGCAGTATTGCAAGTTGCTGTTGCTCTGTTTGCACCCTTGCGAGCTGTAGTAGTCCTAGTATTTAATTCTTTACAAGTACAATTTACTTTAGCGTCAATGTATAATTGTACATGTACCGGAAAACTCGTGATTGGAGCAGCAAAATGAGGCAGTCACTTCAATGCACCTTAACATTTTATTGAAGCTGTTAATACAGGTTGAATGATATGTTCGAAATCAATCACCACCGGAAATTGTGTTTACGCACAACTGATGTTGGAAAATTCTGTGACATCAATTGTAACGCTCTCTTACGTCGTCTGTCAATATTAATTATTGCAATGGCTAATGAGATTGTACGTCAGTAACTTTATCACTGCTGCATGAAATTTACCACAAAGTTTAATCCGCTTCCACTCAAAGTATAAAGAAATATGCTGCAAATCCCGCTTCGAAATCGAATTAAATTATGCCACATTTTACGTTTCAGACTAAACAACTGATGTTGTAGCGCTCGTTTCGAAGTAATACAACATGCAGCTAGCGTTTCGAAATGTAAATCCAGATGCTTCAGGACAAGGCCAATCACAATAAGAATAATTCATGTAGGAATAACGAATATTTTCAAGTAGAACAATTTATAATAAGGATCCAGTGCTTGCTTTTCACAGCCCTGCTTGTAGTCATCACCGAAGTGTTTCTTTACATTTGATCAATTCCGATGTACTTTATTCCGTCAAAGAATAATTTCTGCCTCTCTAAGCGAATGCTACGAATGAAAGGTTCACCTTAATTCATTGAATATTAATTCACTGACATGTTGTATCGGTATTCATTGGAAAACTATAATTTTCATTAATGATGTTAAACCACGTCACTTTGGCCGTTGCTAGGTACAACTACGAACACATTTTACTAGTGCAAGTTAACTTAAAGTTTATGCAAAAATAACATTAGAATTCAGTAAATGAATACGTCCACTGGGGGGGGGGTGAAGTTTAACCCTTTCACTACCGATAGTTTTCAGCATTATTACCTATTCATACCGAAAAGCAGTGAGACGCATTGTTTCAACGGGAGTGAAAGGGTTAAACTTCACCCCCCCCCCAGTGGACGTATTCNTGAATACGTCCACTGGGGGGGGGGTGAAGTTTAACCCTTTCACTCCCGTTGAAACAATGCGTCTCACTGCTTTTCGGTATGAATAGGTAATAATGCTGAAAACTATCGGTAGTGAAAGGGTTAAACGTTTCCAAAATGTCGTGCAAGTCTAAAACAGAGAAGACGGGTCCCAAAGAGACCTGGATATTAAGTGCAATTTACTTAGCAAGCAGTAAACTGAATGTCAGACACATTATGATGCAGATTGCATGTTACGATAATTCAAATAGTTCTTATTAGTTGGAGGCAACGCACTGAATGAGCTTGATATTTTGTCATAACTTTCTTATGGATTTAATGCACCGTAGTGATGCCAAAGATAAAATAAATGCTTTATTTTGCACGTATTATTTTCCTAACATTTATTTAGTTTTAAAAGAAGACAGTGAAGTATTGCGAATTTGTTCAGACGTTCACAGCATCATTCTGGTCTAAGTTTAATACAGTCACCTAACAGCACCTAAAATGCTCCTGTAAATCGATCAATTTCGTTTCCATGAAGTATAAGCCGAGGCTCAATGCTCTCGCAGAATCGTGGGAATAATTTTTCCCTTTTAAATATGACGTGCGGCGGATCTACGACGTTGTACCACCGAAACGTAAGGTGCGTTCGAATGAGCCATGTAGCCCAGATTCTCCTCAGCGCTTACGCCAAGAAGTTATGGATCAATTGCCAAGTTCCGAACGCTTTTCCAAAAAAAACGAGCCCTCGTACCGCAAGATTCATCATTGAGAAACTTTGTCGCAGCCAAGTCAGAGTTGCTATCGGATGTTCGCAATAAGAAACTTAAAAAAAATTGACTTCCATGACCAACGCGATGTTCATTTGGAATTTTAAAGAAGTATTTAAGCACGAACATCGAAATACATCGCATTAGCAGTTTGAAATGAGCCAATTTAAATTAATATTCGTTTTCAGCATTAAACTCGAGTGAATAGCTTTCATATAACGCATGGAGTCTAGTCCATCACGTTCGTTTGATCAATTAAATAACTTCCGCATGCAAAGTCGAGGAAGTTTGAAAGGGACGATCAAACTTCGTGGCAATCGACAAAAAAGTTGTCCTTTCAGAGCATCGCTGAGATGAGGGAATGAAAGTCATGTTGGTCAAGTAATTAGTACTTCCTACATTGTTCAGGAAAGAAACACAACAGCAATCACGTATCCAGATGCACACACATAATAATACTCATCACCATCATCATCAAAGACAAATTATAACGGACAAAAACCAAGATCTGCCGTCACCAAGTGAAATTGCAAGGAAACAAAAAACTATCCAGCAAAAGTATTGAAGCTCCAGGCAGTAAGAGCGATTATGAAGATGCAATTAATTAGAAATAGTACAGTGAACACAAAGTTTACTAGCGCTTCAAAAAAAGCTATCTCGCACTGAAAGTACAAATTATCATCACCAACAAGAAGTAGTAGTATAATGGACACAAGGTTTACTAGCGCATCAGCTATGAAGCTATCTCGCACCGGAAGTCACAAAATAAACATCACCAACAAGGTGGTAGGTCTCGATCATCACAAATGTCTTTAATCAAAAATCAATCATCACCCACAAGGGGCGGAAGGTCTCAAATGACCAGCCCGCTGAAGCTGGCGAGAAAGAAACAGCGTTAGCATCTCATAGAGACGAAGAAGGAAGAGGGGATAGGTGAACAGCGAAAGAAACGAAGACTCTCGTGCAAGAGGTCGCTTGCACGGTACGTCGGCCGCTCGCACGAGAGACAGAGAAGGGAAGTGCAAGGAATACTACCTACATCACTGAGACCCGCAGTCAGATGCTACGAGCTTTGTGGTGGGTCTCAGGAACATGTCCCTGTGAACGCTAAGCCCAAGATGCAACTAACGAAGCATTGTAAAATACAAATATTTAACCCTCTTCCAGCGAGAGAATCAATTGTTCCATTTGTCTACAGCGTTTTCCTACCTGAATTGTATCCTGTTAGGGCGATCGAGAATAATGACGAGTGGTCCAGGAAAACGCTTACACAATTTTCAAGCAAGAGCTTAAACAACACAGCACAAATCGCGTAGAAATTTTCTAAATGAGCTAGCAGGACAACATTCAAAGAGGGAAGATACGACCCCTTCAAAGTTCATAACATATATCTCAGTTATGATAACAAAAGGCTTTAACGAACAGACTTAGATATACTCTGATTTTATTTTTGCTACGGCAGAAAAAAAGCTCAAATATTGTTCATGTACAAGCATGATTGTTATCATCATTCGGATTCAATGCAGCGAATATCCGCGTTTGGCTTTGGTGGTTGTTATCAATGATCAAATATCCCGATCAGGGTACTTGTGTACGAGAGGGTTCAGTTGAGTACGGATGCCTCAAGTTCAGCGCAAAATCAGCATAGAATGCTGCTCGACATCAATTGATAAGGGACAAGGATGCCAGCACCGATCTATCATCTAGTCGAGCTATGATGAGTCGATCCTCTACAAATAAATGTTGGAAAATGGGTTACATTTCTAAGATTATTACATCCTTCAATCATCAATTCTTACACTTGACCCGTATACAAACAAGTCCAGGAATAATTCATTACTAAAGTTAGCTTAATTTATCGATGCGAACAAAGAAGTAGAACAATTTCTGGATCGTCAGCAAAAAAAAAAAAGATGGAGATAATCAAGAACGAGTTAACAGCTATTGACCACACAGAATTAATGTCAATTCAAAGAAGGCTCGGTAATTAAAAGCATGTGGAGAATTCGAGAAAATTCTCATTTCTTTACAGAGCCCACGCGTCAATTGCTGGCGAACAGATTAAGGCTCCGACATCCACAATTCGGCGACACGCAGTATGGCCTCGCCATAATAGGCCGTTTAAATGGTCAGCTTTGGTATGCGCTGACTGAGCCCTGAGGTTTAAGAACGTAACAGAACAGCAATAGCACTATGAACTGCATGACACTGATTTTGCAGCATTTAGGCAATAATAATAAGGCAATGGTACTATGATTACAACTGGACCGTGGTGTCCTACATCGTTCAGGCAACGATAGAACAGCAAGAGCAAAATTTTCTCCCTTCACCGTCTCCCGCAAGCGTCCAAGCATTAATAACAAGACATCGAGTTTTTACGCGAGACTTTCCGAAAGAAGAATAGTATTATCATCAGAGACGACATAAATATACTATAATTTCAATCAACGTTTATCGTCATCTATAAATAAACTTCAAGAATGTGTGAATTTTAGTAAGAAAATTTTTAAAAGCCTTGCAGCAATCCCAATAATCAATTTCAGACAAATTGAGACTTGCTCGAGCAAGACCACGCATTTTTTAAACGGATCTTGAACTGAACTACGCGCTTGTACCATAACCGTCACCATAAGCAGAGCAGCCAAAATTTTTCGCAGAAAAAAATAAGGAATTACTCATTGTTTAAGTAGAGGCCTAAATAAGGAGGAAATGAAGTGATCGGATGTGATCATTTACCCAATTACTGGAAAAGGGTCAGGGAATCGCATGAACGGTCGTGTTAACTCTTGAGCGCACACCATAGAGTGGCCAATACGAGCTTGCATTTACTCCGTTTCAAATTGTGATTTGATAGTTACATACTATGTTAGCTCATAGCATCAAAGATTAATAGACTTGCAACGGTAAAATAATGGCATAATAGAACAGAAATGGCACTGTACTGCATTTGTGTGGTCTTGGTGGTATGATAGAAATGGCGGTAAAGAAAGAACATCAATGATTCTTTATACAGAAT
Organism: Hyalella sp. 3TK10; assembly: GCA_039513755.1. Lineage (NCBI taxonomy): Eukaryota > Metazoa > Arthropoda > Malacostraca > Amphipoda > Hyalellidae > Hyalella > Hyalella sp. 3TK10. Next base: position 13,153 of record JALHKN010487287.1, read on the forward strand.
CAAATGTTTCTTTCATTCATGGTTTATCAATTTTATTTTACTGAGAAGCAAGAGCACAATTTTCTCCTTTCACCGTCTCCCGCAAGCGTCCAAGCATTAATCATAATTTTTACTACACAAACCATAATTTTTACTACAATTCCGCCTTTTGGGAGAAAACTATAGGTTAAGAGTAGGAGTTAAGTCCTGCTTGACCAGAAACCACGATTTTACAGTGTCAATGAGTTATAGCAGATTAATCCACGGAAGTATCATTGATTGATCATACGAAGTTGTACGATACTCCAGAGTATCATTGGATCGGTCTAACTTATTATCAGTTGTAGGATACACGGAAGTATCTTTGAATTTTACGCAGGAGTATCATTGGATTCATGCGATAAAGCCCCATTCAAGAGATGCCCAAGTATCTTAGGATTTAGTCAGCAAGTTATAGAGAAACGTTGCACCAGAAGACCACGAACATTCATTGAGAAAGCGAGGTAAAAATACATGAATTAAATCTACATGGATGAGAGCAGCAGTAAAAGATTCTGCAAGTCGTGTCAACCTCAATACAGAAACGAGGGAAGTAGTCTCAGATCAAACCTTGCTCGAAAATAAGATTTCCCTCAGTCACAGAATGGACCCAATTCCGCAGTAGAAATGAATCATTTAAGCACCAACAAGTATCAAGATTTTTGATAAAAAGGTAAGTTATAAATGTGACAGTGGGACGAAGTATAATTGCATTATTTCCTGAAGATTTTTGTGTTTCCTCAATGTCAACGAAGAAATTCGCTCACATGTGACGTCTAAATTTATGAAGACCGCGGATCGTTTAAAAAAATTCTCTAATGAAACTCTACTTGCCATGTGTCAGTACTTAAGGAACACCCGCCCAAAAAAGAGGCAGGGCTCAGCAGCTGTGGCTGGGAAAATGGCCTTGAAGATGACTTGATAATTTGGTGAGCTTCATGAGCTCTCGAGACTAAAGGCCTGTCAACACCAAGCGAGTTTTAACCCATTACCGCGAAAGAGGAGAACCTTGCCCATTTTTCACGACTTTTCAACAAAATTAATCCGGCGGTAGAGGGTCAAGAGAACAATGCGTTACAAGTTGGATGTGGACAAAATATTTTCAATTATTTTAATCACACATTTAAAAAGAATTGCAGCGCAAGATGTTTGCTCTGTAGGTGTCAAAGCGGCCCACAGCATCAATGTGAAGCAGGCCTTCATCTAGGCACCAGAAGGGCGGCGCGGAGTGTCACGAGTCTATTGCAGCACCAGACCGACCTGTAATGGGAGTAGAAATATTGGTACAGTTATAATCCAATAGCAGCTATACATGAATTATCTGCCAGCTAATAGGCAGGGTCCATCTTTTCATTTAACAACACACCCGAAATTTTGAATTCATAGTAGAAAATGTAAGGCTGAGGTCCATTAGTACATTCCTTTCCGCAAAATGATCTGCAGAAAAAATGTTCATAAATACCTGTTTGAGATATCTTTGCACATCCAGTAACCGAGCAAGACTGAGAGAATTTGTGTAAAATTAATGGTTAAGATTTACTGGTCACATTACTCCTGATAAAGCAAGATGACAACACTAAAGAAGCCCTTCAGATTTAGTTTCGAATAAAAGATCTAAATTTAATGGAAGAAACAATATAATTCGTGATAATTCGCCAACACTGTATGAAGCATTGCAGCACGTAAGCTTTCATTCTTTACCCTGGAGCACTAAACTTGCTGGGTGAGCTATAGGGTTAGCACTATCGCTGGGTGTCGCATACCCAAGTTTAGTGCTCTAGGGTTAAACAATATATAGTTAACTAGCAGGTGAACCCGGCGTTGCTCGGGATAGACAATCCCTGAGATTTGATAATCCCTTCATGGCCGATTTGATCTTCACCGGGCAAAGAACAATCGTCATTCCTGCTATCATAATAATTATCAAACTTAATTCATGTGAATTAAACAAAGACTCGTGCAAACAACCATTTAACAAATAATCCCCATTTAACCCGTTTTTAAATATGAAGGACATTTTTATTTTTTCATTTAAATGTTAATATATTAAAAATGTAATTTAATTTGAATTTTTAAATTTAACCCCCGTTTTGCAATACCTCATGATTCCACTACTAAATCTAAATTTCAAATTTTGGTGATATCCCGATTATCTTGGTAATATCCCGATACGGAAGGTATTGTGGATACGCGCTCGAATAACCTCTATATATTTCCAATGCCAGGCTTTAAACAAACAAACTGACATTCTAAAATATAATATAGATATTTTGACATGCGTGCACTGAAAGGAACCACCTCATGAGTGAAAAAAAATCCGTAATATTAATTCTTTCCATTTTAATTTCTATACTGGAGTCGTTATTGAGGAATGAATTTGAGATTTTTCCATTACTCAATTGGTACCTTAATTTACAAGTCCATTATTAAAGAGAACCTAATACAAAATGGAATCAAATTATCATGAATGATAACTTGTCAGATTCAGGGCTAGCCTAGAAAGGACAAATTTGTCGACTTATTCGAGATGCTATTCCGACCTGAACTGCGAAATGAATCAGGAAGTTCGGCGTTACTGTTTACCTGCTCTCGCTGATAAATGCATCGTTTTATTAAGAATACCTATCCCTTCTCTGTGAATTTTGGTATTAATCAGGCAAATAAGGGTCACCTCTTTCTAAAGGTGCGGTAAAATTCCTTCTTCTTCTCCTCGCAATGCTCTTCCTGCCTGAACTGCACAATTAATAAAGAAGTAAGAATACAGACCTTCTCAGGAGGCATGGGGGCACAGCGCCAGTTGTACATGTAATACTGCAGGTTGCCGTCGCCCTGACCAAACTTCAGCTCCTCAAGGAACGTTTTGTTCTCCATCATATCAAGAGCGTTAAACACATCAAACTTTGTCTGCAAACACAAGAAAATCATAAGTTATCGAACTAATCATGTACAATGAAGGCTTTCCCACAATGATGTGTTGGCATTTGGATCGTGATCCATACCATGATCTCTGAAGTCAATAAATGGATTGACGAGCAGTAAAACATTTCAATTTATTTTCATTGAATTTGTGTGCAATTGAGTTTGTTCTGCCCAAATGCATTACAAATGCAAGCCGCTTTCATTTCTGTTCATTGTCATTGTTCATTAGGGTGGCTCTTAAAATGTTTTTTTCTATTTTGTCAGGTCTCAGCCCTGAATTCTGTTCAATATTATTACATGTTTATGTCAGCAAAGTTTTATGGATTTTCAAACATTTTCATAGGTGTCACATTCCACTTGAATGTAATTAATAATTGCCGAAAATTCACTTTTTATGATAGTTCTAGCATGCTGCTACCT
>JALHKN010487882.1:0-10143 GCA_039513755.1 Hyalella sp. 3TK10
GCGTCCATTATTCCTCTCTTCTTCATCTTTTCCTGCTCGCTATTCTTCTTCCTGTTGCTATCGAACCCGTTCAGAGAACAACCTCCACGAAAACTGACACGAAATTTTCAACTGAAATTAATCACAAAGGATTTTGAAAGGCTGACTCGTTCTTACACTAGGTAAATTTACACAGAATACATTGAAAGATAAATATGTATTTAATACCCCATTTGTTCAAAACTTAACAATTTTATTGATCGAAACATCAGCGATCGCTCCATTAAAATTAATACACAAGGCTGTGAATGTTTCCGTTTTGGGTTTATTTGCACTTCTCTAGTAGGATGAAGTGCTTTGTTCTGCAAGGCTTTTCAGCATCATAATCCGAATCAAAACTGAGCAATTAGACTACGTGACGATAAATCACTATTGAGGTTGAACGGTGAGGAATTTTACAAAATATCATAGAGAAACATGACCACCTTACGGTACACACGAGACTGTCCAGAAATTGGCCCGACTTACTGTCTCCAAGCCCTGCTGTGCAGAGGCAATTCTCTCCTCAATTCAGGTTCTGCTCAGATATTTTTTTTCTTTTCTTAGGCCGATTTTCTGGGTGGCCAATCCTGTGCTCTATTGTGGGGCAATATTGGACGAATCAGACCGAGATTGAGGCTGCTGAGCAGAAGGAGAGACTCGAGTTCTTGAATCTTAATCAGCGCTTCCTAAATAGACCACCTCGTGAAAGCGTACCTGGTATTTTCAGGTGATCGTGAGAAGAAGGCGAGGAATCCACTTCAATTTGCATCTGCTTGAAAGCGCTGTTATTTTTAGCCAGGTTTTTCTTCCACTTTTCCGTCGAAGTTGCGAAGTGATTCACGAATACCCCTGAAAATTGTCCGAATGAAGCGAGTTGCGGGGGCGAAACTCTCCGTTTTTATAAACTCGAAAAAAATTATACTGTCAACTTCGGATCAAACAAGGCTGACTCAATGTCAATTCAATTAGCAGAAAGGACTTACTTTGTACTATTGAAACGTTGTGAAAAACACCATATCCAGACCAAAGTCTTTGCAAACACTGTCAGGCACATAGGGGATAATTTCATGTTTTTTTCACTTCGTGGGGAAATTCTATGTAAAAATTAATTATAAAATTCTCACGTAAAAAAAAAATGTTAAAAATTCTGGGTATAGTTAAAATTCAAGACTGAAAATATCGAACGAATTCTGGTACGCGAAGTTGAAAATAAATTTATTTACTTGGTCTCGTTAGTGAATGCCCAACTAAGCCGTTCTTATTAATTTTATGTTGCTTAACGTTCAGTAATTTGGATGAATGGCGCGTTGCATATAACGGGCAGGAACGAGGTCATGCCTTTTTGTGTAATGGCTTTAAACGAATTATTTACCAAAGCTTTTAGCATTCCCGTTCAAAGCAAACGAAAATTGCCGTAAGCCACGCTGTAAAAAGTTAAGTACACCGGCATAATATTTTCTTTACTTTTTTAAATAAACCATTCCTCCATCCGACTGTGCAATCACCCCGACAATTAAAAACATCCTCGAACACAAGAAGCCTCTCATTGTACCTATAAATACATGTCGTGATAAAAATAACGAACAACCATCTAATCATTGCACCTCAGTCATTGTAAAGCTGCTCTTTATCGCGTGTTTTTTATTTGTTCCTTTCGCCGCTCGAAGAGACTTGGATTAAATTAAGAAGAAGACTCCAGGCGCGGGGTCTGATCGATGAACCTCCTTCTCATTAGCGACTTGTGTCCCGAAATGAGATCGCGTGATCTTTACGGGAGATCTTCGGGATCGAGATGATTGATTTTATACCCACCCTATTTGTGATCTACGAGATCGATCGAAATGAGGGCCTTCTAATATTTTACGGGATTTGATCATGATTGATTAAATATTGTTTCCAATTATTGTACAATATCTGACGTGCGCAAATCCTACGAGTGATCATCTTTCTCGATCAAAATGTGTGTTTTACTTAGAATAAGATCCAAACTGCTCAGATTGGTCACTGGATTTTCATGAATGATCTATGTGATCTACACCTTATAGGTCCGTCATGAAATCTCCATGGTATATGAACTAACTTCAGTTTAAAGTATTTATTGTGATCGGTAGATTTAATTTTAACCCTATGAGGCGTGACCGGGTCAAAAATTATATTTTTAAGGCCACTCAACTAAGAGTGGCTTCATGTTCAGAAATTAGTTATTATTATTTAATGTTGTGAGCAATTGTCTCCTTTCAAATTATTCGTTGAGGACCAGCAATAAAATCGTTGACAGTAAATCACTCATTGTGCAGCACATCCTCTAAAATTCTCTCCAGTTTCACATGACGAAAGAAGAGCGAGGAATTAAAACTAATCTTAAACTTCTGATTTTACTGCAAACATTTGACAATCCCACACGCTTTACGAGTACGAATTTCACTGCAAACATTTTGGATAAACAACAACAATAGCGGCATAACACTCTTCAGTAATGCAGTGTGCGAGCAAAACGAGTACACCTTATCGGTGCCAGTGTACCAGTGACTCTGATACGAGTCCTATATAGTACTGCAAACAATCACGCACGTACCAGCTGTGCCTGAGTATCAGCGATACTTGAATTACGAACAATAAACGTCAACAAGTTAGCGACTCTGATATGAGATACCGTGAAACAAACGTACTTGGTATACGTACCACGGAGCGGCAGTGTCCCTGTAACTCGGAGAGCAGTGTCAGTGGTGTACCAGCAGTACTAATATAAGTGGCAGTGTCCCAGCAACACTTATACTAACGGTATAGTGTACCAGTAATACTGATGTACCTGTAACGTTGGTACCAGTGCCAGTGTACCAGTCACATTCAGACCAGTGACACTGATACAAGATCAGTATCACGCTGTGTCGTTCATTTAACAAGACATGCGAGATGTTCCCGCCAGCATTGGTGTTGGCATTACACAACGAGTCTTGATCAACGAGTCTCAGGAGTCAACAAGGCGAAATGTTCAACGGGGACGTCACGATAACAACATTGCGATTGCGGGAGGGGAGAGTCCTAGCATCCTATCGGAACCTGTAGGGACGGGGGTGCCAAAATGCGATTATTACAAGCGAGGATCGTCTCTGAGCTTGTAGGGGTTCAATAGTCAAAATCACACAGACAAAATATTGCGTCTCCTGGTTGCAGGATCCAAATGGAAAAATTAAACGTACAAAATTATGAACAAATTTTGTGCACGAACATTTGAAGCATAGTTTTTAGGGGGAGAAGAAAAATAAAAGTTTACAATCAAATTTTAAATTTGTCCGTGGCCCACTCAACATTTAATAGTATGAATCAAGCGACACGAAGGTCAACTCCATGAAATGCAGGATTAGCACCCACAGCGAGGTTACCTATAAGTGAACAAATTCACTCACGCGCAGCAATCTTTGAAAAACTCGAAAAATTTCTAGAGCAAAATTAAATTAGGCAATCTAATATTGCCCGTCAAGCGCTCGTACTAATGGTTCACTCATAAATAATCTACGAATGAAACGTTTTTGAGAAGCAGATTTGAGAGTTATTGGAAACTAAGCAATCTACCACAGCATCATCATTGTCTTGATTATTGTCGTGTTCATACAGAGGCTATTCGTACGCATTACTCAGAGGCAAGAGTCTGAACAAAGTATCGGTATCATAAATCTACAGGCTAGTAACTGCTATTTTAAACACTTTTTTCACCAATCTCATGCAGACTTAAAAACCTGCATTAACGATCGTCACTCCACTATACGATCACGCAAATAATTGTTGAGAATCTAGCCCTATTTCTTTTGATAACATTTATCAGTTCCTGAGATCATTGAAGAAGTCAGCAAAATCACGAATATTTAAATCGTTGAATTTTGCAAGTACCTCCATCGCAATAATTGCTAGCAAAAAGCTGAAGCTACAATGGATTATCCTTGATTAGTTTGGTAATTCAAAGGAAAGTATTTTATTAAATAAATATCTTCGCAATAATAGAATTTTCGCGGGGAGCTGAACATTTTGTAATTTAAAAAATCAAGTTTCTAGCTATCATATGAGAACCAATGTTTAAAATTACAGTTAATACAATTTATTTGTAATCGATTTCGATTGTGAAATCCAAGGCCGAAATTTTAATTTTGACCTAAATTTCCGTCGGAGCAACGAACATATTCTAGCCTGTGAACAATTTTATTGGAGATTGCGAGTCAGATCTACTTCAATTTAATGGCTATATTTCTTGAGTTCAAACCTTAACGCACGACTTCCTAAGCGACAAGCATGCAAAGTCCTACTTGAAAAAGCGAATTCTTAAATTTTGTATTCTATCAATATTGCATAACGAATTTTTACGGTGTACGACACCGAGACCAGGAATTTGTCTGGTGGAAGAATTTGTTTCAATGTTCAGGAACATTTCTATTTTTATGTACAAAAAATATATGATTCATAACAAGTACTGAAATTTGCCTTTGAAAATCATGTATTTCTGGAAATTATTCTCAGCAAAGTAACTCGATCAACATATTTTATTTAAAAAAATTAAATATTTATTGTTTACACAGCCACTCACTTCAAGTTTATATTGATTCATAATTAATGACTAGGTAACACAGAAATAACATCGTGTGGGAAATGTTTCGTTGCATTACGAACCCGAGTGTCAAGCAACACATGAGCTTATGAAAAAATACATCATTGACATGGCATCAATTGACGATAAGCCGCACTCCTTACACGCGAAAAAACGATGTAGAGTCTTAAAGATGTTCTCAAACAGATGATTATATTCTTCTAACTTTAACGGATCGGTTCCACTTTGAATAATGGTAAAAGCCAGTGAACGAAATTTAAACAGCTTGGGAGGTTTCAAAATTCATCTTTAGAATAATAGAATAAATAATAATTTGAAGAAATTTTAAAATTTTCACGTCATCAAAAATATTTAAGTTCAATTCTATAGTCCTTGACGTGCCTTTATATTCTTTTATCTCGTTTTCAGCAACAGAAACGCTGAATATTGTCAGAGGTTTTAGCATTATCAACATGAAATTGTTTCATGTTCTATGATGCAAGTTTTCGGATGCTATTTTCACTTTTGATGAACAGAAGCAAATAAATCATGGACAGGGATGCAACAGCGTTTAAAATTATAATTTTAAACAGTGCCCATAATTAATTCCATGTAACATTAACATTAATAACCACAATTGTTTTTAAAAATAACAGTTATAAACGAAAAAACACGAATTCTGCGCATGACTTCATTATAATGCTCGAAGAAATTTCTGCTGTAAACTAAAGAATCAATTATTTATAAGACAAATGTACCCCCTTCATAAAAACGTATTGTAAATGACCGTGTAATTCATTCACATGAAACACAAGAGGTATTTGAACGCATCTGGTGACAAGCGATGTGAAGTGAAACAATTATTTTATATAGCTGGCCTTGAGACCCTTCTAGTTTCGACAGTAAGTGTGTAATTCCTTTCTTGAACGAAATACATGTCGTTAAATTCATTAAATTCTCAAGCCAACTGCGTTCGAACAATAAACTACAAAACGGCTAAATTTTACGATTTTCGATCCCACATTGGCGCTCACAGGCTTGAGTGATTCCCAACAAAACCTACGCCCGTGACATCGAACGCAAAAACGGTCTGTTCACGTCCAGGAATGGCTTCAGATTTGCCAGTGAAAATTGTATCAAAACCACGACAATAGTTCTAAGAGAGTGAGCACAAACGCCTCTAAATTCTCTGTAAAAAATCTGCCTCTTATCTTTGATCAAATTTAATCTTCGCATCAAGGATGGAGTGATTGCGTGGAATTACGCATAACACATTTTCTATAACCACACTCGAGAACTATACAAACTCTACAATATTCTCAGATAAAACTCTATTTATACATTGCATATTAATGTGAGTTAGTTTAATTAGGCTATTAGCAACGTTTCAGCAATTCGTATCACTGTAAGAAATGCAAGCATTTGTTAAAAGCCATTACGGAAGGGGATTTCAATGGTAAAAGTACCTCAACAGAGCATTATTTGACTTCGGCTCATTTGGCTTCTCTTTCTTCAGAATTATGAGCACACATATTGATGACGAATAATACCAGTTGAAATGAAATATTTCATAATCAATCACAGTAACAGGAATCAAAGTAAGAAATTAAATTATTTTTTGTCGATTTTCTTCTCCGAAATTCTTCGAGCCGGAAAAAATGTAGGCAAAAGTAAATAGACACATGGTTTAAGAATCAACGAACATTGGTTTTGATCTTCAAAGACTTGAAAGAGCATAACAAGTCGTTCATTTGATTATCCTGTCTAAAAACTTTCACTGACTACAGTCAGCAAGTATTCGAAAGAGGTGCATTTCTTCTAAGAACCAACATGAGCTTTGCCCTCGTCTGGATAGCACTCCAAAGTTTAAAAAATTGTCACCGACTTCGATAGAGCACATTACCGAACTCTATTATTGCCAGAACAGTTTTAAACAGTCCAAGACCATCGTGATTCACTGAGTTCAAGTAGTCATGAGTGAAAGTCCACATTCATAATATGAATCTCTCGGGAGAGTAATAATCTATATATACAGATTAATCTCAAAGCCACCTTAAACTGTTTCACTAAAAGTTTCACTAGGATATTTGGTGAATGATCGTTGATATCAGTGTGTTTATCACTGATTGATGATGCCGAACATTTATAATACGTTGATGTACTGGAGTCACAATGAACAAATGTATATATGGATGAATTCCACTGGAGTCCCCATATCGAGGATCATGGTCCTGTAACTTCTCTTTTCCGTCTACTAGTAGATTTATAAGACACAAGACCATGAGTATGGTGATGTGTCGGTATCAGAGAATGGTACATTTAGAACTCTCGATGGCCTCATGGAGCTCATGTAAGTTATGTGGGCGGCTCGAGTCTCTGGCTCGGGTCTCTTCAACCGCTGCGATCAGCTCTCTGATGGCAGAAAGGAATTACCGCCATGAGTAGTTACAAACTGCAGAACACCAAGGTAATCATGTCAATATTAGTCTCAGATCGGAGCATAATCTTCCTTAGCATTTGATGCATAAATTTGGCTTCGCAAAATGACTCACGGAACAGCAAATATTACACAATCTCACTAAATTTATTCAAACTTGCGCGCCAATCCACTGACTTTATTTTTCCTACAGTCGCTTATCTAGCAGCGGATAACTTTGATAGGATTTCCAATAAAGCCGTCTAGTTTTGTTAATTACTAACCTAAAAGCTGCCACAACTTTCCAGTTGTACTTGGCAGATACCTCGACATATCCCGCCTTCCACTGCTTGCGCACGAGAGAAGCCATCTCTCTCGAGCGTTCGGCGGAATATCGTGTGTCTGGTAGGAGGTCGCGCTTGTTACCTACCACCAGTAGCGCCACTTCGTGGAGGTCACGTGACTCCTGAATCTGGAAAATAAAAGTTGATTTTTTTTATGGTCTTTGATGGACAAAGATGAGCGAAATGACAGGCAATGAACATCAAAATATAGTTTCCGTCAAGTGTCGCAGTCTCAAAATCATGAACTTGAATTCAAAGGTAGTACTATAGATCTTTTGTGTTGATAAGTATGTTGGTATTTAAGCAGCCTTGTAGGGATAGTCTGTGATGAAACTAATTTTGTTGACATGCGAAAACATAAGGAAACAGCAAATTACTAGGTACAATGAAGCTAAAAACGAAAAGAACATCACGATTTTTTAGGACCTTTCTTCGAACAAAGACCTCTCTTCGAAAACTCGACTTTGAATTATAAAACTGATGTGAACTTTGCGCCGAGTTAAAAACAGCCAGTGAAAACTTGACGCTCGTTTTTGCAACGAGCGGAAATTATGCTAAACAGCGGAGGTGTGCACTGAGGCTCTCACAACTTCGGATCGCAGAAGACGTGGCACATCAAACCCTGAGATTCGCCCACGGAGACAATCTCTCTCGCAACTTTGATAATTACCGTAAACTTTTATCACCACTGAGACTATGGTTACGGATGGGCCTCAATAAGCTTAAAAAACCAATACTTTCACAGGATTTTTCAAAATTTCGATATGCACCTAAAATAAAAAATAGAAGGAAGTTTAGTTAATTATTCAAACCGAAATAGAATTGAAATCGATAAGAATACTTAATAATTGGAAAGCGTTTGATCTTCGTAAACCTTCAATGCCAAAAATGAGAGATTTTAGATTGCCAACAGTATTTGACGCACAGAATGGCGCATTGTTTTTCTTATCTGTCGTTCGAATTTTTCCCATTCGTTTGACCTTTTACGGCCCAAGAGGAGCAATTACTACATTTTTTATATCCCCATGACCACCTGGATTGCAAATTTATCGGGCAGTATATAGAGGGTTAAATTGGACGAGTTCTGCTCAAAGTTGTGCGGATGATTCTAGCTCGGCCTTCGCAGACACGTATGTCGCACCGATCATTATTATCTGTTGCAACGCTGCCATTTCAGATCTTCGAACTAATAATGAAGGGTTGAAACATTGATATGATGCCTTTCCATTATTGCTTTTGTATGATTAACAATTTTAGACTGAACACGTGTGTTCGTTCGTTATTGAAACTTCAAAGCTGAAAGCATATGATAAAACATTTTTTCAGAACTTTCGTCAAGTCTGATTCCCCTAGCAAACGAACTTGCAATATAACTCTCAAGAATTCTCATTCGAGCTCGCAAATTGCTTTAGAAAGCCAGCTCTGATTTTTTAACGTGTCCAAGCGACTGAAAAATCACATGATTTAAACTGCTTGCAACGAAGGATACATTATTTCATCTCAGCACTGAGCGATACAAGGGACGAATAATTGCATCGTTTATGACCGAATAATTTAATAAATACAGAATTTTTCTTTCCGGTGTCAGCAACTCTAGTCCCAATTAACTTATGCAATACTCATGCAAACAAAAAGTCACCATTGGGTATGAATATTATTGAATTCTAATCATTGAGCTGTCAACGTTCAGCTGACTCATATTTGAAACTAAGCAAATACGCATATGATGTTCAACACCCTGGAGACTCGTACCTGATCTCGTAGATGCTTAATGTGNACAAAGGACTCTGGGGAATTAAGATCGAAGACTAAAAGATAAGCTGCTGCAGAGCGCAGACCAAACTGTCTGTACTCCGACCATTCCTGCAGACTCGATGTTGGGAACCCTGCCCAGAGCAAAATAATTCGGCACATTTTAAAGTTTGCAAAAGCTCGATCATCGTCATTCGATTTCAAAAGCATTAAAGTTATCTCAGATTATATTTCATGGGTCTATAATGAAAAATTTCTCTATCTACTTCTAATAGATTTCCAAAAATTCTACACACATAACAAACTATAGCGGTGCCCAATAACAAGCAAAGTAAGGTCTTTTGTTAATATTTAATCCATGAATTTTAGTGACTCAGTTTGCTTAGTCCATTTGGCAACTCATTTATTTTAGGTGAGTCTTCTGCACCATTCAAATTGCCATTGCGTGACTGACAACTCTGGGTGTGCGTCTGCCTTCAAGTAATAAGTCAAAACTTAGGTAATCGGGCAACTTGCACAAGCTCTGAGGGGGGAAACCCCAGCCTAACTGCCAGAGTTTGTTGGCTCGTAAATGAGATGGAGGTTACCAAAAACATTTGACAAATCGCCCGGTCATTAGTGGAAACTTGGTAGCTCGTTCAAAACTATTTACATAACTTCCATCTCTAAAGTAACGTAATAGTGAATCGTCTAAATCAATTTTTTTAAGTGAGTGTAGTAGATTTGAAACAATGGAATATTTTAGCACCTGTTTCAAATCTAAACTTAACTTGAAGATGGAATAGTTAGGTGAAATTGTCCTGAATATATTCCATTATTCGGTGTGAAAAATTAAGAATGCTTAGACTTTTACTGCGACACAGACCCACCATGTATGGGGGGCAGGTCGGCCAGGGAGAGCTGGTACAGGCGGTCGCGGTCTATCGCTGACGTCCAATACGTGTGACGGCAGCGCGTGGGGCTGTGGTCACGAGGAAACTCGTTCCTTACAAATTGCTGCACAAACAATACGAATATTAGATGTGGCAGATGTT
>JALHKN010488437.1:0-10648 GCA_039513755.1 Hyalella sp. 3TK10
TATCTGCAAGTCACCACCGAGATGTATATTGCACGATCTCTAAAAATGAGGGAAATAAAGGAGAAGCGGGACGTGCCTCTTCACGTCACCACCGAGATGTGTATTTCACGGTCTCTAAAGATGTGGGAAATAAAGGAGAACCAGCGAGACGTCCCAAATAACCAGATTTGTACTACACATGTAGTTATTACATGGTTTTGCCCTTCAGATCAATGTTTTAAAATAATGTGGAAGCTAGCACATCACAGTCTTTAGATGCATAGCAGCTGCCTAATAACTAGATGGTGTTTCTATACAGATCAATGTTGTAAAACTATATGGAAACTAGCTAAAAATGCGTAGAAATAAGTCGCCTAAACAAGACATGAATATGTCATCTGGAATTATTCATCTTTTAACCAGTTAGCTTCAAAGTAGCATGGTTACTGTAAAGCGTGTGAATAGACTTGACTACGATTGCGGAATAACACGTGGATTATATTGGAACCCTCTTTACCTGAGGCTCACTCTAAGTATACTGAGATTCCTTTTGAATATGTTAGAAAAATACGAAGATGATTCTGTAAGTAGGTCTGAAAAAGGTCTTATTTAAACCCTCAGCTGGACTGAGTCAAGTATTACTAACACATTGGTAAATTATCTTGTAAGTATTTTTATAACAGCCATTAATTATTATTGACATTTAATGAAATGGCTGTAACGTACAGAATATGTTCTTGCTGAAGAGTAACTAAACTAAACGACTATAGAACGACCTCGTCTGAAGATTTGAGGGTAACTCAATAATGAAATTAGGATGCTGCATTAGGATGTGTAATTGTGTATTGCCACATTGAAGCTACATTGTCATAAAATATTGCTGAATTATACAAATTTTGTCTGAAAGCTAGATGTTACTTTACGCTCTCAATAGCACAGTGCAAGCAGGTGAAACCCAATCTTACTGATTTCTTATAAAACAACATTGTAGCAACATTGTCATTAAATGTTGCTTGGACATAGAAATGTTATCAGATAACTAGATTCGAGTTTGCGATGTCAATAGCACATTGTAGCAACATCTTCAATCAATGTTTCTTGCTCACAAAAATGTTATCTAGTAACTATATGATGTGAGTTTGCGACACCGATAGCCCATGGCTTGCAGGTAGTTTTAAAACGCCCTTCAAATCATAACTTTCAAACATCACTTTTACATCACAATATTGTGTAATTTCAACATCAAAATGCCCCTGATAACTAGATGTAGTTTTGTGATGTCAATATCTCGTTGTTAGAATGTTACAAAATAATGTCTGCGGTGTTCATAAATGACAATCAGCTAAAAAACACATGTTAAAGCCATATTGTCATCTGATTTCTATTTATACACATAGTTACTACATAGTTACTACAATTCTGGTTGCTTGGAGTGTATTGCACATCTTCCACTACGACCGAGATGTACCCAACTCTCAGCCCGATGAGTAAAGCGACACACCCCTTGAGTCGGGTTGGAACTGCCTTCATACCTATCGACTACCCCTGCGCCCGCCTCAGTGCTGGCTTTGCATAAACAATATTGGCTGGCAGGGCAACGGTTTTTCCAGCACCTGCTAGCTAGCGTTCATATAGCTTTTAACATTACATACCGTTCATATGACCTCATATCGCTTCATACATAGGCACTATACTAGGCACAGTTAAATATTATAACAATACGCTCAATGATCGATAATAAATGTAGTGTCTAAAATTTTAAATATATACGCTCATGCGTATATTCACATGCTCAACACACGTTTGGCTCAATAATTCAGACACACGTTCGGCAAAATGTTAAAATCAAACGCACTGCTCAACATCATTACACCGCGCACTACTCAATATTTTAACAACACTTGCACGATTTGCTCAATATTGCGCAGCCATGAAAAGTAGTTTTGTAGAAAAAAATGAATTCAATTGTCTTAGTGGCAAAAAATATAGCCAACTAAATGAGATTTGCGTGTGTTTATTTTTAATTTCTGTGTAAATTCCATTCCTTGCTCGTTGAGGATGAAGACAGTAACTGGAAATTATGATTTTAATTATGCCTCCCAACATAGTAAAGATACATTTAGACTTTCGAGTCAAAATCCCGAACTTGAATTTTCTAGACGCACCATACCCTGCCAACTCTCTATATATCTGTCGAACCATCACCCTATTAGCTACTTATCTCTGCCGTGCACAAGAAAAGTTCACATTCGACTTGCTTTAAATCCAACTCGTCTAGAGAATCAACGATCTCTGATCTGTGTTGGACTTTGCACAAGTTAGTGGTCGTATTACTTTTGATTTATTCGTCGAAAAACAACTGACGCTTTCATGGAAGGTAGATAGGTTACAACAGGGGCAGGCCTCCGTGTCAAGTGCTCGAGAATGTAAGCCTTGTTGGAGGTAGGTTGTTTTCAACCAAGCAACATCCTAACAGCAATTCATACATGGGACCTGTGGCAGGCATTGCATATCAACTCACGAAGTCCTCTTAGCTTAATATATCTTATTTACATCAATTTACATTCAGTATATTTTTAATATTTGTATTATTGATATATATGATGACATAATTACTATATGATTAATGAAACGTTGATGATTACAAATCTGATACGGTCCCTTAAAAAACGAACAGCAGAGGGTATTTAATTTGTTAGTATGACTGCTGTTGATTGATGTTTGTTCACGGTGCACACGCTCGCTCCTACAAAGGACGGTTCGAACTGGCTGGAAGTGACAATTTACGACATGTATGGGCTTGACTGCTGTCGTCGATGCTCATGCTTAATGCTGTCTGTTGATTACCGTACGGTCGCTCGCTCCTACAACAAGGAGAGAGGATAATTACAATAACGGGCTTTCAAAACACATCTGGAATCTGGTCTCCTTGACCAGCCGGCCTATAAGCCATCGATAGCGTGTTTGGAGTGGTCGTACGCCCAATTGTGCATTTTACTTCTTCGAACATAACCACAGCTATTTATGAGCGTAAGCTGGTCGTATTTTTGGGTGGGGCAGCCTCACGCCTAAGATAAACTCTCGACCGCCACCAACGCGCTTAACCCTAATCACCTCGGGTGCGCGCAAAAATCCTACATTTCAAATAACCCTAATATATAGTTAACGCCAAATCTCACAGGCTTGTCTGTAGAGATACTCCTAAACTGAGATCTATTACTGGTCTCGGAACAATAATATTTTAGCTGTGTTGATTTATACTAAATGTGTTCGTTACTTTGCAAGAGTCGAATAAACTTTTCAGCTCGCATCAAGCTCTCGGCCGAACGTTGGCAACCCCAGGAAAACGAAGTCAGTGTATCGCTTGCTTCCACGAGGTGATGTTGATGTCGCTCTCGCCAGCCTCTGGCTTGCAGCCTTCACATTTGGTCTCCTACCCCCACCATTAGTAACATCACCACTAAAATAGAGACACACGTTGAAGTTGTCTTACAGTGGAAATCGCGGTGTTTGTGGGAAGAAATACAATAATTGTTTTCTTCAATACAAAAATTCACAGAAAAATATATTGTGTGTTGTTTACAAGCTGAACGTAAATGTCGTTTTGAACTAAGCTCCTACATCATAATAGCAGTGTTGGTGCTCTTCAACACACTATTTTAGAGAGACGCAGGGTTGGGTAAAGAATTTAGTATCAGTTTACATGATGTAACTGAAACCTTTGCTCACTCGACGCCTAAGACCTCGAGTATGGAATGCATGACCATCAACATAGCCAGCAGTGTCAAGTTACAACGACGTTCTGTTTTCATTTGAGTTAACTTCCTATGGTAAATGTAAAGCACTTGTGTTAGTGGGGCGAAAGTGTATTAGAAGTTGAAGTTGCTGAGTGCTGTGCCCTATTTGAATACTGAAACACTTACGGGTCAATAAAAATTCATAAAAATCAATCACAAAATCATCAGAATCATCATCATCATACTCCGCGGCCAATGTCGATCGACAACGATGACTCATCGATTTTATATTGATTCACATTGAACGTACATAATTTTCCTCAATTAAATAAAATTGAGACGTTAATCTCATTTACTTTTGGAGTTTTTCCTGATCCATCTTACCCGATCAAAAATCGAGGTCATGTCTCCCGCAATTTACAAGCGGTGAGTGCTGCATGTAGGGACGTAACGCGCATAAAGCATCGACGTATCGTAGGCGAAGTGTCCACTTCATCGGTGTAGTCTGCGCCCTCAAACAGACGGTGGTTGCAGGCGGGCATCATTGGCGTCACGTGCATGTCAAGCCTTTCTTCATATTCGACGCGTGCATGGAAAGCCGACGATACATGCATGGCCACTTCTCAACGTAATTAAAAAAATCCTCGAGCGCATATCGCCGAGAATATCACCTATGCACTCACAAACATAATATGTAGATATATTCGTACGATTGTGTAAACATCTTTAGTTTGGCTGCAGAAGCAACAACCTGGAAAATACACATCTGAGAGTACAAAGTTTCAAGCTCCATGCACCATGCCGCCGATGCAGCACCACGCGAGCTGGCAGTAGCTTGAGTCATGTGCAGTCCCGATGCAGTTTCATGTGATCAGAGTGCAGTCGTGTTCTGGAATATGGATGTTAATCAGCAAGTTCATCACACATATGGAACACAGAAGCTCAGAAATTTCGAAATCTGCAAGGGACTATACTTGAGAAGATATTTTGGCGTGCAGTGCAGCAAGAAAAACGAGCATGCTTTCCTACCTCTTCTGATGCTTGCAAGCCACTTTCTACAGGGTAGTGAGCCGGTTCATATGGACGGTTGACCGGCAGGCGTAATACGTAAGTTTTTATTAGCGCACGTCTAAACTACGCTCTCGATCTTCTTCCACGGCTTTTCCACGGGGGCGGCACGACCTCGATTTTTGACTTGATAGTGAAATAATCAGGGAGGAGCCACCGCAGCAGGGGTGATGGCTCTCATTAGGAGTCTTAACTGCAGTGCTTTGATAAGTAAATGGAAAAAAATGGCTCGATTCCTCATTACATTTGTANATTGTATTCTTTATCTTTACAGTTTTTTTCCACACAATTTTCCATTCCTCTGCCTCAGTCGTATAAATCACTTGAATATTGAACCCCATTCGACGTGGTATACGAGGCAGATTTGTGCTACGCTAGTTGTAGTGCAAATAGCATAGAATATCTGATATATAAAGTGTCTCCTGAGTGCAGTCCCCGTTGAACCACTAGTCAACCGCAGCGACGTCGAGTAATCCAAGTGACCTCGTCTCCGTCACTTTCTCCGAGTATTCAGGTAAGATACGTATTCCTAGGTGAAAATGCCTAAATTATTACTTACGCCTCATATATTTGTGACACTTGTCTTCTAAACTTTTGAAGCACACCCTTTAAATTTGCCTACACTTGATCTGGAAGAGTGTCATGTGTTCCTCTTAGCACATGGTAGAATATTAATTCAAATAAAATATGTTTTAACGGCAATTCTGTCTTGATGATTAAGTCTGGCTGCTTCTTTGATGATAGTTATTGTGCTTCAGATATTTCGACTGGCATGTCAAAATTTGTGCAATTTTTCCAACACTCGTTGAATGAATTAAAACTTTGTCATCTATTACAGCATCCAGGAGCGCCCTGTTCACTGCAGCGACCCAAGATGAAGCGCCCGCTGAGCCTCGAGGCCCTGGCCGTCTTAGTGACGGTGAGACATCTTCTTTGTTGTTATGAATAGGGTTAGAGTTTAACGGTCGAAATTATTCAATGATGTACACGCCAGCTGTGAGATGTTTTATGTGTGAATGGCATTTAGCCAATAAACGATCATGTTTCAACAACGAGACGATTCAATGAAGGAGGGCTTGGAACATGAAAACTGAACAAATCGCCTTCATGCAGTGAATATTAATGTGAACACGCCCCAACTGCTATTGTTTGAAGCTGTTGGGCAACGATTATTTAGCTCAACACTGATAACGTCGAACATGTCAGACGGTCGGAATCTATTGAGAACTAAGAACACCCGTTCTTGCATTCCCCGTTGTTGTTTATTTTTCTTTCGATGATAAATAACTCAAGAATTCATTCAAATGCCATGACATTGTGAACATCGTTTTGGTACACTCAGGGCTGCATTTCTAACTCAAATAAAATGCATGGTCAAATTGTATCACTTGTTTTACTTCTTAAAAATCATTCGTATTCGGTGAACCGCAAAGCGCATTTCATAATCATTTATGACCGTTCATCTTAGTTCATAACGGAAACGAAAACAATAAACTAAGGCATACTATTGTTCCAACTTTAAGATGCATAAATCTTAAAACATTATAATCGTATGGCATGTATGATACTTTCGGTTTGAAGCTAAATAGTGGAAAAATAAGCTTACATGATATGATAACAGGTGAGCCGCGTCCACAGAAGGTACTCAATGCATGATGTGAGGCGTTTTTGGAAAGATTCCATGCTCCAATCTTGCCTTAACGTAATTATAGATTTAATAATGAAGATGAGAACGTATAAGTGAGACCATGTGAGGATTTTTCTTCTTAGCCTTAAAATGGAGGTAATTTTCAGCACGCTGTTTTCAGTAACAGTTTGATCCGTCCCATACTGCATATGCATCACTAAGCGAATAAAAAATTATGTGGGGAATTTTTGGAAACTAAGAAAATTTTCATGTTCAGCGCAGCAAAATCATTCTTATAAATCTGAAATAATAATAAAACATGCGCTTCTCATATCCTTGCTGTAATAACATGATAATTGGGGCCTGGTTCTGCCTACAGGATTTGCTGAGATTATACCCAATGCCCAGGTGTGATGAACCACGAACAAAATTTTCAACATTATTGAGATAATTTAAATCGAAAAATAACCAAATGTATTGATATGAGATGACATTTTTGAAATTCAGGACAATTGATAATTTAGTTCTCACGTGACTTAAAATTGCCAACATGAGTTCATTCATTACAGATGGCAGTAACGGTCTCATCACAGGTGAGTATAAGAGAACTGCCGACGCCAGACTTTTTTGTAGCAACAATGACCCAATCAAACGGCGATGTGGGCAACGATTCAGATTAGTGTGGGTTAGTGCAGATTAGTGCAGAATTGGCTTTTGAAGGCGATTTATCTTGAAGGAAATCAGCAGATGCCTAACGATTGATCTACGATGCGTTTAGCATGGGTTTAGCCCCCGCTGATAGCAGTAAATGGGGAGGGTCATATGCTGAGATTTTCACCGAATTGTTGATGTCAAGTCCTCGCTAGTCTGTGCCGAAAAAGAGGGCATGCCCTCTTCGATCGATCAAGGTCTGTTTGACTGGGAACCTTATTTGGCCAAGATACCAGAATCTTCTTCCATAGCTCCGAAAATAAAGTAACACTTTTTCTTTCGGGTGTATTCACTGGATTTAAATTCAGATGTTCATCTGAATTTCAAATTCGTAGTTCAAGTGGTTAAAACCAAACAACTATCCATACAATTTATTGATTTCCTCTTCCATTGTTGTTTTAGTCGCCTAACGCCCTTATGCTTTCAGCTGGTTGACGTTGTAGTGCCAGATCCATCCCGCGCCATGGGCTGTGCTCCCCCCACTGTCAGCGTCAGCTTCCAGGAATTTCTTGTCACACTGTCTGATGGAGCTGAAGTGGTGGGTTACTTCTATCATATTTATTGCTGCCTGATTACTGCCAACAAGCAAACGATCACACGTGTGATGATTTATGTCTTCATATTCCTTCAAATTTTTACAATGTTTGTGAGGAGCTTCCTCAATTTTGCAACCCATTATTCTGGAGAGTGTTGCTGTTCGAAGGCCTCAACTCCTTTTTGTGCAGGTGTTTGAGCTCTTCAGAGTCTCAGACGAATCCTTGGGGATAATGGCGAAGGAAGAGCGTGAGATGGCAAGTGGCTTGAGCTTCATGGAGTGTGCAAAAGGTGTCAATGCTCAAGGTTAGTCACTATTCTACGTTTCTTAGTTTATGGCAGATTTTATGCAATCATTATCATCATCATCGTTTAGTCATCGCTGCAGGCGACATATTTTCTTGGTCTGAATAGTTACAGTTTAAAAAAATGGCCCGCGAAAACGGCTGAACAATTTGCCTGAGGTTCTGGTCATTATAACAACGTTGTAAAAAAGTTGTACGCTCATAAATTAAAAATTCAGACATAGGCCTGAATAAAAAAATACTGGATAAAGGCTTGCTTATATTTTTTTCTAGTTGACTAAGAACTCCATGAAGTTATTGTCAAAACCTGAGCTTTCAAAAGAGTATCTCATGTATCACTATGCTTGCAGGTCATTTCATCGAACGTTATTCAAAAATGTTGTTGGGGTCGAGAATAATATTATTCATAGTTTAAGCTTATTCTACTAAACAATAGATTAAGACAAATTTCAGTGCACGAATCGAGTACTTGGGTAGTGAATTTCCTCTGTGAACGTTTATGACTGGGACACGGGAGCACAACAGTCGACAGTTGTAACTCACATTTTACTTTGTTCCTATTCATCAACTTAAACTATTTGCTCCTTAAACTTCCCTGAAAAATACATGAGATAGAAGCTCCCTTAATTCCAGTTAATTTCATAATGCACACGTAACTCATCCTACAATTTTACACGAGTCAGTCGCCTGGGAGCAGACACAATCACGAACTCCTTTGACATACCAGGTAGCACAGGTACGAAGATCCTTCTTCAGGCGCCTCTGCTGCGGATAAACATTGAAACTCTCCTCCACTCCGATCAACTCTAGACATTTCTTTCAGAGCTGAATTCAGAGTTAATACTAAAGCACTAGAATCACACAAGCACAAACTTACGAGAACCCAATTGTAACTGTAGGTTTCTTGAACTTATTACTAAACAATTATGTGATGTAAAAATTCCAGGAGCAGGCAGTGGAAAATTATGAACGCTCAGCTACTATTTAAAAATTATGGACGCCTCCAGCTTTGATTTTTCAGGAGGCACGGGGTTCATCCCTGAAGAACTCATGGGTGTAATGATATGCAGAACTAAAATACCATGTTATGTTTTGGCTCCTAGCTTATACAAACCTCAGCATGCCATCAATTTTCGGACTCCATGAATGTTTCACTACTTTGTTCAACTTTTGAACTTCATCCAGGATTTCGAAAAAATAATAATTTCTTCAACCAATAAACATGTTCCGACTTTTTGTAATTCAAATTTTTTTTATATTTATTTCTTTGACTTTACGACTAAAAGTGTGGATGGTTAGAGAGCAACATGCTACAGATCATTGATCTTAGAGGAGTTTA
Source organism: Hyalella sp. 3TK10 (assembly GCA_039513755.1). Taxonomy (NCBI): domain Eukaryota; kingdom Metazoa; phylum Arthropoda; class Malacostraca; order Amphipoda; family Hyalellidae; genus Hyalella; species Hyalella sp. 3TK10. The sequence continues at coordinate 9,301 of JALHKN010488437.1, forward strand.
GATCTCAAGTGAACTCTGGAGTCTCTGGTCCTGCATAACAATAATTCATCTAAAGCTCAGAACTGATCTCAGGATCTAGAGCGATGACTGAACTTTTTAGTCGGGCGTTGTAATTCATGTGATGCTCATCAATGTTTGTTCAAGATTCGAAACGAGTGCTCGGCTTTATTGCACTGCGTAATAGATCATTTACTATTCAGCTCTCAATAATTCAAGATCTCGAGCAAATAATACTAAAGTCTCCGCCAGAAACTGAGATGTAAATGTAATTATGCGGTACTCGAGTACCACGTGGAACAGTTTCTTCCTGGATTTCAAGCAGCGATTGGGGTCTCAGGTACTGCGTCGTAATTATTGTGACACTCAACACATTTGTTCCTATAATCACGATGAATTTCCCTCGCAGAAGCCGCGTTTGCCTTCGACGGCTCCGGGCTCTGCAAGGCGTACAAGCTCCGCGGCAGCTTCTGCTGCGCCGCTGACGGCGACACCAAAGTTTACGTCCGCAAAGACTTCGTGCGCAATGGTGCGTCAAGATCAGACGGACTCAATCAAGTTTTTCCCGTAGCTTTATTCTTTGCCATATTTCGTCTACTTGCGGGGTGAAATATGTAAAAGAAAGCTTTACAAATTAGTTTTATGAATTAGTATTGCACATCAGAAAGTAGCAACGTTTGTTTATGACATTGAGCAAGCAAAAATTCAGCTTAAATATTTATTCATAGGAATTGCAAAAAATACGAAATGAAGAAGCACATAATCAACTACCTTCTTGTCACGAAAATTCTTCTCTAACTGGTTCATTATTTGTTTAATCTCAGGATAGGGATTTCTCAGGGTTTAATCTCAGGACTGATCGTAAAAATAGAACGTTCAAAATAAAGGATAAAGATATAGATTTTAATTTTGAATTACATTTTCCTTATTCGTGTGGCCGTAGGGCGAGCAATGGAGGAACGCTGTGAACATTTATAGTTATCATGGAAGGAATTCAATTTAAACATCAGTATGAATCTTTTTGAATAATTCCTCCATTGTCGCTTCTTGTTCTTTCATCTTCAAGAAGAAAACGTGTTCAGAAGGTAAAAAATCATGTTGATTTCCATCTTGTTGTTGACGGGAAACGAGCTGGTTATCCACATGTCTCCCGCAGCAGTCTTCATATTCTTTTTTTATCCTGTGTTAATGTAACTAATGAGTACAGTCAAGCAGAAAAATGTAGAATTACAAAATGTAGCGTCAGAATTCCTCGGGACCAACTGATTAAATTATTTAACGAAAACATCGAGAGCAACAGACATCATCTCGGAAAAACTGAACATTTCACTCTCGCAACTATGCGCGAGTC
>JALHKN010489110.1:0-10305 GCA_039513755.1 Hyalella sp. 3TK10
GTTGCTGAGGACCATCTTTGTCCCTTTTCATTGATGTTCGGGCTTTGATGGGACTGCTATTGAAGGGTTTAATTGGACCCCAACAGCTACATTCATATAGATTCTCTTTGCCACAAATTGAGACCACAATAAGAGGTGCCTGCTGCCGCGACGTCGTTGAATTCAAGTCACATCCTTTTCAGCTAAGATTCGTAATTCATGGTCTGTTCTTTTTATTTTTTAGTGCATTTAATACTTTGACAGTATATTAATGACCAGTTATGTTCAATTGCCCAATTTAACACTCGTCTTGAATCATACGGAATCATGCGCGGAGTTTCCTTTTGCTGCACTTATTTAAAATGTAATTTTTTTGTGCTCAATTATTTGACAAAACATCTAACTGTGTAAGACTTTTTGCTTCTCATTTCAATTTCTGAGAATTTATACCAGATTCTCAAGTGCTTTGAAAGAAAGCTAAGTGACCTTATTACTGCGCCTGCAAAATTCATAGACGCTCTGTCGAATCTGTTGGGTTGACTTATCTTGGAAGTAAAAGACATGTATTAAATAATCAGTTTAATTAAGATGTATTTGAAATGAACCACAATTCTTTCTATCTTTCTGAACTATGCTGAATATTTGGGCTTTTGTCTAAATGAGTTTTATTTCATGCGATTAAATAGAATGTACGAGTTTCAATAATCTTGTCTGTAAAAAAACGAAATAAAATGTTATGTATGAATAATTTGAATTTGCATTTCAAGAGATTTTAAGCTTGATTTAATATACAAGACGTATCGCTTGTTCGGTGAAAGTTAATTTAAAAAAAGAATATAAATCTAAAATAACTCATTTGAAATTGAAAACAAGACAGTTTTTTTTATGGGTCAGTGAAGTCACGAGGACACACAAAGGAGGACCTTTCCTGTCTCTAAATTCATCGAATTCTTCGCTGAACCTCAAGTTACATTGGAAAATTTAATTTAAAATCGAAATATCTAGTCACTTTATTATTTCTTCGAAAATAGGTTTCATATCTAGAAAGTACCGGATGAGTATTTATTTCAAATTACTATTATAATGATATGGTTGGAAATGTTAGGTTAAATAAAAAACGACTTTTCGGGACCTATTGTTCATTGATTATGCTGGAATTACGAAAAAAATCCATTCTGTATAGTGCTTCTGTAGAAAGGGAAAATACTAATGTGAGATAATTAATTTTGAAATTTCAATATTCAAACTCAAATGCCCTAAAACAGAGCTTCAAAACACGATCATATTTGTTAACGGGCCTAATTCTACATCTATGTTTCCAGGCCAAGGATGATATTGTTCAATTGAATGTTATCGTTGCAAACACTAGCTTGAATACGGCCTTTTATACCAGCGCATTGAACTAGACTTCGGATCTAGTAAATCCTGAAGGATGAGGTGTCGAATGAAAGCTAAAAATTTTAATACCCGTGTGAAAGAGCTTGAATCAACATATTAGTCTTCTAAGTCCTAGATTATGGAAGCAAAACTAATGGTAATATTTCGAATGCTCCTGTGTACTAAATAAAAAATAAATAAATGAACATGTTTGTGGTCTAAGTCAAGGAGTATGGAAGCAAAATTAGCGGTCATACATTTAAGACTCTAGAGAACGAGCATAAATCGACATCCTTTTCGTCGAAGTCTTGGCGCATGGATGAAAAATGGATTGCAGTATTTTTAAGGCTCTTGTGAACGAACATAAGTCAACATCTTGGTCGTCATGTCTCGGAGTAAGAAAGTTGAAATGAATGACATCATTGGAGACTAAGCCAGCTCACTGGATGTGCGTGCAACACATCCAATTAGCTTTGAACAAAGGCCTGCTATGAGGGAAAATTGCCTCATTCAGAACGTACTACAGTGAAAAGGCATTAGAGTTGTCAGTCGCAATTGCTGCAGTGACTGCAACGTTTCTTTTTCAAAGTCCCCTAGCAGTCAAAGATTATGATGAACTACCCAACTTCACCTACACAAAAAATAAGAATTTTCGCTATATGCATTGATTCACTGAATGTGTTGTTAAGTGATGCCATATAGACCTTAACCTTGATCATGCTGAAGATGCTTTTAACAAATTTTGTGCATCATGTGCTTTTCATATATATGACTTTAATGTACGTCTTTTTATTTATGATTATGGCAGAAGAACCGAAAAGATTATGAGTTACTTATTAATCACAGTAATTTCTTGTGCATAGGGAGCAGAGACAGTTTTTGTATTTTTTGACCAAATGCCCGGGTCTGCGTGTAACTTGAATGTCAGGAGTGAACTCCGTAGACTTGATAGAATACTGTCAAATGTCAACACTTCAGTGCGAGGACCAATTACTTTATTATTATCTAATTGCTTGAAATAAAACTTTTCTAAGCTTTTGCGTCGTTGACACCACTAAAAGTAAGAATGCAGTATGCAAAAAGGATTTTGAGAGCGGAATAAAATAAGATTTAGCAGCTGGAAAACCCTATAGCAGTTATGAAACTATTCTTATGTCTTCGATTCACTGCCGTTAGCCTTCATATAATTGATATGAAATGTGTAAACTTTGTAAATCAACAAGCAAAACTTCACTTCGGAATAATTGTTGATCTACAAGATTAACACATTTCATGTTAATTAGCACGAATTGCAAATAAATAGCTTTATTTCCATGGAAAAATTCAGACGTTTATCTAATTTAGGCGTTTAGTTACGTCGAACCATCTTATTGGAGAAACACCGTAGAAACCAGCGCAGCCAATATGAGGGCTAACGGCGGTGAACCAGAGCCTTAAAACGTCGGAATTGATGTCAGAAAGTAATGCTTGGAATTTCTGTCAAACTCGAGCAAAATCTGAAATAAAGAAGAACGGATTTAAATTTGGAGTCAGTGTTGTACGAGTACACTACGAGTACGGAATATTAGCTCATATATAAGTGGAAAAGATATTTATATTCACTGAGAGCCTTGAAACCAAATTGCGCATTTCAATTCCTTCGTCAGCTTCAAGATTGAAGAGACCCTGCCATTGGTATAGAGGTTCAAATTCCTGCCGGATACATTACCAACTGAATCTTCACCGCATCGTTGTAATCAATATGACCACACTATGCTGCACAAAGTGATTATTGTGGGAGCTCTGCTACTGTTCAAATGTACATATTATTATGCGAACCATAGAGTCATTAAGCCATGCGATAAAATTGGGATGAATTCCCACTATCGTTGCACTGTAATATGAATTTGCATATTCAAACTAACACGTGCATTTGTACGGCGTATATTTGCAGCCTATGTCGCACAAATAAAATTTGTCAGCTTAATCTTAGTGAGTGAAACCGTTCGCTCGCAGCTAATATACCAACAAGCTTCCCAAGTATCCAGATTTGTAGTAACTCGCGGTAACTAAACGTATAAATGGAAATCAGAGGACAATATGGTTTGTAAATGAGTTTTTCCGTTGATTGCTATCGATCAAAATCACGGACCTTGTTGAATAGGATTTTAACTACGGGATATTGACATCATGAAACTACATTTAGTTATCAGATCACACATCAAAGTGGAAATTAACCCGCATTGTAATGTTGGAGGGATGTCGGAAAGTAATAAATTAAAAGGCATTGTAGAATCACTTTCAAGAAATATGCTTCTAATAGCACAAGCCGCCATTTAGAGGCAAGATAACATTTTTATGTTCAAGCAACATTTTATGGCAATGTTACTTGAATGTTGCGAAGAAATTAATTAGTAAAATTTTGTTTCACCAGCGAAAAATGTGGTATTGACATCACAAACATTTTTGTATTGAAGCCACATTTTATGGCAATGTTGCCCCAATGTTGAAACGAAAGAAATGGGTTACATTTGGTTGCTGCTGCATGTGACGCGAGTTCAACATCTCAAATTCACATTTAGCCATCATATATTATTTCTGGGTCCAAGCAATATTTTATTGCAATGTTGCTACAATGTTGTGATGGAGGAAATGGGCAACAGCTGGTCTCACCAGCTAAAAATGTGGTAATTACAGTAAATCCACATCTATTTAACCTATAATGTGTTCAAGCAACATTTTATTGCATTGTCGCTACAATTTAATAGATGCACAATACTTTGTTTCACCTCCAACAGATGTGCCATTGCCAACAGATGTGCCATTGACATCGTAATACCACATCTGGTTATGTGACAACATTTGAATGTCTAAATAACGTTTAACGACGATCATTATATCATATTGTAGAGTTGAGCATCACTATACACTTTATAGCGTGAAAACTCGTGTATTATTACCGTTGTATATCTATAATATACTAGCAAATTGCATTTCAATGTTTAAATAACATTTTACGACGGTGGGGTTTCATGTTGAAGAATGACGGATCAACAAAAATATTCTGTCACCAAAAACGTGTGGCATTAACATCGTAACCCAAGTAATCAGATTGGTGTCCCAATATAGTAAATACATGAGATTTATTTATGCAGGTGATTGTTAAAAACTGTGTCGGAACAAGCTGAAGATGTATGAAATGGAATTACCTAGCTGTGACATGCAAATGCGAACTAATATTCATATATTAACTGGACAATTATTGTAGTATTGAATCTATGTAGTTTTTGTATATTTATTTAACATTGTTGCCCAGTGCTTTTATTACGATTCACTTGATTCGTAGAAACTGCATATGAACAACATGACATATATTGGCGAATCATAAATGATGTTCGACCTGAGAGTTCCCATGTAAGAGGTACGTCTCCTTCAGTCTACATTTTGCATCGTTTGACAAGCGTAAATTCAGCCTTCTGGATAAGTAGTAGCTACATGTTTTTGTTTGCAAATAAATGTAGGGAATACATATATGAGTTCTACGTAACCTCGGCATGATAAATTTTTCAACCATTATCTCACACTGCTGTCATGCGCACGGATGTTGAAGGAAAGTCAAAAAGCCTCATTCAAGTTGTACAGTTCCTTCAATTATTATTTACAAAGAAATACTAACATATCTTATTGCATTTTGGCAAGTGTGGTGATCCACCGAGCGGAAAATGTATGAATTAATTTTCCCAAGAAATTCAGAGTGATCATTTCTTAATTTGCACGCACTTTGTGAAGATTAAAATTTAATTTTACACGAGAAAATAAGTGGGAAAGAATTTCCTTCAAAATGATTTTATGAAATAGGAATACATCTTTCATCGACGTCACACCACGTTAAATCGGTACATAAACAGCGGAAGGTCGATCGAAGGAGTGCAAAAAAGTGTCTTCTTTAACAAAAACTCCCCTGCATTGTCTTATAAAATTCATAATTGAAACACAGGATTTGAACAAATGAAAGAATAGGTTAGGAATGATGTTGCGGCATGAAGACTTCTACCTTCTCTAATAATCTGGTGTATTACAACAATAATCAGCTAGTGTTTGAGAATGAATGATGTGGTAAGTCTCCTTGGTATTAACTGGTTAACTAGAGCAGTAAAAAAAAGTGCATTACGTATATTAAAGTTTCAATAACTTTGATGTATAGTCATACGATCAAGTTAGACTAGTCAACTATTAATTTTCTTATGAAACCGGATTGGAAAAATCGGAAAAATGTGCCCTCATATATTGAATTAAGTGATGGAAGCAGCTTCTCTCCCCATTTTGGCTTGGCAATTGTTTATCAATTAAGTAACGAGTCAATTTGATCCAAATCCGGAAAATTCGCGTGAATTCAAATTGGAACGAGCTTAAATACTTTAATTTAAAATATGTTACTGCCAAAAAACGTAAATAGATTATTTTGCATGTTTTGAAACCAATTAAATGTCATTGTTACCCACTACCAATGGCGTCCAAAGAATTGCAACCATAAGTTTCTGCTTCTAGCCATGAGATGCAGTAAGTAGTGAAAATAAGAAATAACAGAACTACCTAACCTCAACGAAAATACTCCAGTAGAGAAAGGACTCNGGACTAAATATTCTGAAAAAACACTCGTAAGAAGATTCTAAACTGGCATATTCCCCAGGTGAGAAATGCTCAATAGACAGTGAGCTGTAAACCATATCGCATGACGGCTCACGTAGCGTTTCCCTCACAAAAGCATGGTCGACGCACCAACAGAGGCGATTGAAATCTAGCCGGAATGGATTCCTTGTGGTTAAGAACACTACATTCGATCAAGTTGAATTCATTTGTATACTAAAAATTGTTACTTACCAGTTAGATTTCACAACTATCTGACTTAAATGAAGACATTTAAGAAATAATGTACGTGCTGTGCTATTATGTATCTGTAATAAATGAATATCGTAACTATATGATATTAGTCGCCATTACTACTTGCTTTGTCCCAAATGATTTTTTTTCGGTTACATATTTATGTGTTCCTGCCGTACATGAATTAAGTAATCATGAAACTTCAGTGAAGTATTTATATTTCCCTTCTATAGGCTTATGCACGAGAGCGATATGGAATGAAGATTGAAAACATTCGAGTTGCTTCATTGTTGCTAGCTCATTACGTCATGAAAAACAGTTTCCATTATTATGCAGAGGTTAGGTGGTTCCCATATTGATTCAATACATTTATTTGCAAAATAAAACCACGTAGCTACTACACAACTATAGAGGGTTGAATTTGCACATGGAAACTTTGAAAAAGTGGAAAAAGAGGTGTACTTCTCATGTGGAACTACACGATTCGAGAAAATATTGAAGTATACGGTCGATGCCTGTGATTTCTCTCACGTTCTACCGTCTTCTGGAGGATGACGGGCAACTCGTGTTTTCTTGGTTACATTGGTATGCAGTAAGTTAGGTGGCAGCACTGTCAGCATGTACGACATTGTACGTGGGTTGATCTACGCCATATCGCGGTTTAAAATTTGTGATCAGATTTGTCTCATTAATTTTGAGAACGTTATGGTTTTGTTTGGTTACTTCCAGTTAATGTGAAATCATTCAATTGAATATTGTTTGTTATGTATATAATTTCTTTTAACTTGTATCTTATCAAAATTTATAATAATCACAGTATCATTTGTTAACTTATTCACTGTTGAGTACCTGCATTTGACTCCTTGATCGGAAGCTAATTGATATTAACTATGAAGTTTGTTTGCAAATTTTGCTTGCACACATCATCCTGAGTGAAAAGCTTTCTTAACCCTTGAAGATTTTACCGGAATTTTACTAAATTTCAGTTTGGGTGTGTTTATTCTGAGTGTAATGAAGTATTCTCAAAATGGGTGACTCTTGAATCTCGCATGTACAGATCTCATAATGATGATCAAACTGTGCAGTAGTTTACCTTCTCGATTGGATATTCATAAAAAAATTGAATTGTGATATGAACATGCAAAGTTTTGAAGCATCGTTCAGCGTTAATCACGCATCTGAAGTGACGTGAAAGTGGGGAAACTGTTAACTGCCCTAATGGAGGATGTACAAGATCATTTTCAAAATATTTCAGTTGTAATTCACTTTTCATAACAGGTGCGCTGAATATATTGCTACCTTTTCTCATCAATCTGTACTCCATGATAATCATGCAGGTGTCTCAGAGAAAACTAATGGAATTTCATTGTTTACCAAAAGGCCTGCTGCAATTAAGAAAAACATAGACGATTGACAATTGACAGCAAATCATTCCCTCCCTGTAACCTCAATCCACACGATAGTAGAAAAAATTCAAAAAGTTATAACATCAGTCAAAATGTGAGGAGCAAGTGTTTGATTTGTTGCAAGATCTTGCTGGCATCCTGACGCCAATAAAGATCAGAAAACATCCGAAGTGATGATGTGAGTATATATTATCATAATTCATACTAACGCAAATCACATTCTATGATTCAATGTTTAATAATTATAAATGATGCATTCCATTTTGAACATAAGTCAATCATCGTCAAGTTGGTTTTGAATTTTTATCTCACTAGTATTTAGTAAACCTACAATTGTTGTGGTGAGTTTATGAATCCTGTTTATTTGAATTTTTATTTTTTAATATGCAACAAAGATTGTTAAAATTAAAGCTTTCTACACAATTCAGAGAAATCATCTGACGGATGATATAGTGACTCAGTTCAAATCAATTTTTTATTGATTTCAACTTGAGAAATAAAGAGGTTACTCGATGTGCAAGTATTGTCACCTCCCATTAGCCAACTTTCGGAAACTTACAAGCTACTGAAAAGTGTGAATTCAGAATTTGGTCATTATGGGATGGGTACAATATTAAGACTAAGAAGCTGAGTTACCAAGTTTAGTTACCAAATGACGACTAGCAATGTAATTATGGTTTTAAATAATTATATTATTGACCACTCAATTGTTTTGAACTTGTATTAAAGCTGAGCCGGATTCACAGCAGGCTTCGGAAGTGGAGACTGATGCACCTCTTGAAAGTGATCCTCTGCTACAGAGGAATGATAACTTATGACCATATAACCTGAATCCACACACAGCGAAGAGCGTGGCTCTTTTTAATGAAATTCTGGATACCATCAACTCAACAAATATACAACCCGGCTTCTACTTCAGAATCCTTAAACCAATTATGTTCCATCTCAAAGAAGATGTTGACATGCTTTGTTCTATAACAGATGTAAGTTTAATTCATATATCTATGTACATTCGCAAGATTTTCCGTCTTGCACACAGATTTTGTCTCAATTTGAAGCAAATTTTGACTTAGGTTCATAATTGAAAAACGTTACAGTGTTCTATTAACTATTATTTTGACAACAGGCTAATTCAAGGTAACTCCTTACTTATAGACTGGATTTCCTGTTTCACTAGCTAACTCTTCCTTGAGAGTTGTCATTGAGAGATGCCCCTCAACCCATGTCGTATGCCCATCGATGTGTTGAACCAAGTGTTCAAGCCATCGATGTGTTCTTCATGGCTGTGAAATTAGTGTCTGGAATGTACATAACATGTCAACATTGATCCATATGAATAACTAGAAACTGTTGGTGCTTTTAAAATAGATCTGCATTACTGTTGAGAAGATACAAACAATTACGGATGTGCTGAAGATAACAGATTATCTCAATCGTTTTACTTGGTTTTTGGATGCAGCTCTTTAGGAATGGAAAGGGTTTTCAAAAGGAATTAAACAGTTATAGGCTGTGCTGAGTGCCTTGTCAGGGATTCCTCAAGTTTATTAACTTTATTTAACGAAAATATATCTGATTATGACACCAAATATGTTTTGCATACTGTTCAGAAAGTTTGATTTAAATTTGGCAATCATTGGGCATGTGGGCTACAATATCGAAGTAATTCCTGTGTGGTATCTATGGCAAGATGCGTGCCATTGTTCATTTCATTTGCCTTTTTTATTTGATCCCAACAGCGTCGTCACTATTGCGGGCATTGAGGGCAGTGCGTTCATCCAGGAAGCTGCTTGTGAGGAGCTGTTCCTTTCAGATGGACTATAAGCGTCACTACCACTTCGTACTCATTTAATTTTTTAACATCAACCTGTCGCCTGCGTAGCTGGAATTCGTGTTGGTGATTACCTACATCAGTCGGCTTCTCTTAACTAGTGCATTTCAGAAGCTCGGCAAAAAATGCGTGCATAAACGTTTTATTTTGATACCGAATTATTATTAGTGAACTAAAATATTATTGATGGAAATCATAAATAATGTTGAAATTGAAGGCCAGCAGTTACGATAGGCTTCTTAAATTAATAAATACAAATTATAAAACGACCATCAAACGACTGGTGCATCATATGTAATTGTGCAATCTGCTATGAATGCCTTCATAAAATATTGTAATTATACCTGATTGTGGCCTCGAGTGACGCTAATCAACATTCATTTAAATTACATATAGGTTATTCTCTTTATTGTATCCTGAAATTGTTCGCACTATTGGTCTGTTATATTAACTCGTGATTTTGTTTACTGTTGCTTGGCAGTATCAAATCCTGCTGCCAGGGAACAGAGAGACAGAAGTTGTGTGCACCTGCGACGCGTGACGTTGACGGCAGCGAAGTCAGATTATGAGTGGCAGCTTCTAATGACTGAAATATGCACACATGCCAATAATGTTAAATGAACTCTGAAAAATTATGTAGAATCAACGTTGCAACCAGCTGGTTAATAATTGTTGAATTTCAGACGACACTTCCATGTCATGGTTCGGGTACTTATTTTTCCAAATTTTTAGTTTAGTTTTAGTTTAGTTTAGTTTTAGTTTTTAGTTTATTAGTCAAATCCGCTTACTTGAGTTGCACTCATTTTCGTATTTGGGTGTCAAATCTGCCCAAAAGTGGCCGGGCATTGAAGTGCA